>JBANCZ010001441.1:0-21677 GCA_037040025.1 Sphaerogastrella javana | reverse complement strand
TCTATGCACATTTCATTTATAAACAAAAACAAACAAAAAATCACTGCTAAAAATTTGTAAACAAATCTCACAAACACAAAAAAAAAAAATCAAAGTTTTAATATGAATTTTATTAATTTTTCTGTCTTTGTATGGGTAAGTGGATTTAAGTCACAGGCAGCAAGAAACAGTAGTCAAAAATCTCTTTGTCAAAATCACATTCAACTGTAACGCATTTGTTTTTTAGTTTTCGACCCAAACATACATGAACACGAACACACACACTCATACACACCCAATAAGTATTCAAAATTATAGTTGCTACAGGGACGGACGGGACGTTTGGATGCGTCGTCGTTTAAGATTTTGGGATCTGTTTGTATTTTCATGTTTGTGTTTTAATTCAACGTATTGTAACGTGACATTCATTTCCACACATACATTGACACAGCATTCATATTCGTTATAAGCAAAACAGCAACAAAACAAAATTAAACAAATTTCAAATAATTAACATAAGCTTCAACTGAGGCCTGCCAAACGGAACAGAAAAACAAAAAAAAAAGATTAGATCTTAACAAAATTTCAAATTATATATATATTGTGTTTTGACACTTGCAGTAGCCATGCTAATATGTGTTGTTATTCTTCTCGTCACATAGTGAGGAAACAAAAGGACGATATGCAGGTCAATGTTGCTGGCTTACGCAGAAACATCAAGAATCTCGCGCACAACTACTCCGATGCACAGGTGAGTACAGCAGCAAAAACAGTTGGTAGGCAATTGATAATCTAATGAAATTTGCATTTACATTTTAGGTCAAGGTGCGAGAGGCCACCTCTAATGATCCATGGGGGCCATCGGCCACAATTATGGCCGAAATTGCGGATCTAACATACAATGTGGTTGCCTTCTCGGAGATTATGCAAATGATATGGAAACGTCTTAACGATCACGGCAAGAATTGGCGTCATGTCTACAAGGCGCTCATACTGCTCGAGTATTTGATTAAAACCGGCACGGAGAAAGTGGCACAGCAATGCAAGGAGAACATTTTCGCAATACAAACGTTGCGTGAGTTCGTTTACTTCGAGGAGGGCAAAGATCAAGGGACACATGTGCGCGAGAAGGCCAAGCAACTGGTCAATTTGCTGAAGGACGATGAGCGACTGAAGAACGAGCGTGTGAAGGCTCTAAAGGCCAAAGAGCGTTTTGCACTGCATCCAAGCGGCTTCGGTAGCGACGGTTATATCGATGGGCCATCACAGCGTGATTTGCCGCCAGGCTGGCAGGAAGAGCCGCCTAAAAATGCCTCCGAGCTGGAAATGGTGCGACCACAAACCGCCGGAGAGGAAGAGCTACAGCTGCAGCTGGCCATGGCCATGTCGCGAGAGGAAGCCGAACAGGAGGAGGCCAAGCGACGTAGTGACGATGTGCGTCTACAGCTCGCTATAAGCCAAAGCGAACAGGACTTTAAGTAAGTTGCGTAGCTTATCTTGAGATACAGCTATTATAGCTATCTTTAATTTTCAACAGGGTTCAAGTTGGACCTCCGGTCGCGCCGCTTAAGAAGGAGGATCAGCCGAGCCACCTGCTAGACTTGTTGGACATTTCATTGGGTGCAACCAGCATTTCGAGTCCACCGTTGGGCGCAGCAGGCGGCGCTGGTATTGCTGATCCATGGGGCGCGCCTGCCAATCGTGCAGCTAGTCAACTATCAGATCCCTGGGCAGGCAACGCAGCAGCTCAAGTAGATCCCTGGCAAACGAACGCACCGCCACCACGCACTATCATGAGTGCTGGTGTGCCGCTAAGCGCAGCGTCTGCTCAGCCATTGGGAGCTGCCAACGATGCCTGGGGCATGCGTACACAGTCCCCGTCTGTGGCATCCGGTTCCTCCAATGAGGGTTGGTTACAAACCAACGGCAATGCTAACCAAAATGGTCGAGCTATGGCTGCGGCGCCCGTTGATGCCTGGCTGACGAAAACGACTGCAGGTCCCAGCCTGGCAGCAGCGCCTCCTCCACGTGCAGCCACCAATGGCAGTGGAGCGGATCCTTGGCTAGCGGAAACGCAACCAGCTGCAGCCGCAACAACAGCACCTGCCGATCCATGGACAGCACCACAGGGGAGCACAGCAACGCTTGATGATCCTTGGAAATCCACTGGAGCCGTAAAGGTAGCTATAAGTTATATATATTGTTCTTAACTAATGATTTCTCTCTTTGCAGAAACAATCACCTGACTTTGATGAATTCGATTTGATAACCAATCGCAATAGATCTGGCGAACACAACAATTCCAATGCCTCCAATAACAACAACAATGGTAAGTTCAATGCCATTGATGGTGATCAAGTGCTAAACCTAACTCTTCTATTAATTTTTGCAGCATCACTGCTTGACGATATGGATCCACTTTCTGCGAACTATGGAAACAGCAGCAGCAGTACCGTACATCCATCGACGGGTGCCACAGCGAAGAAGCCACTGAAGGATCCGCATTCATTCCTCGGCGAGAACTCGGCGCTGGTCAATCTGGATAATCTAATTAAGCCGATTGCGCCGCAGACTCAGTCGGGTCTGGGATCCGCCGCCTACAATCCATTTGCAGACACAGTGATGCCACCGAAAACGAATCTATTCCAGCAGCAGCAGCCAGCCGTGAGTTGCCACTAAGTGACAATGATTCACAGATGCAGGAAATGTTTATTAATCTACATTTTGTCATGCAGGTGCCGTCCATTAATCAGCTGAAACAACAACCGCCCTTTGCAGTTAACATGAATCAGGATCCCTGGGCGCCATCCAACACCGGCGTCAATGCAGCCTCACAGGTGAGTGTGTGTAACCACTGGGTGTGTGTGAGTGTGTGCGAAAGCTGAGGTGGTTTGGACGGAGTACGTTAAGGTATATAGTTAGGTTATATATACTATATATATAATATGTATGTATTAATTACTTATTGTTTGAGGTACTTTCTATTTTTCTCTATCTGATTTCTAATCATTTCTGTTGGTACTCTTTATTTGACTTCTTCAAATACTCTACTTTATCATTTCCTTGATCATGCATTTTGTTATCTACTTTCGTACAAATTATGCTTTGTTGCATGCAACATCCCAAATTGAAATCCCCCAAAAAAAAACCCCAATCGAAACTCGTTTTGTGCCGCTGCAGCCGATGCGCCCGACCAGCTTGAAGCTGAGCGATGATTTTGAACTGCTGAGCGCCTTTAGTAAACCCATATCCTACCCACAGCCAAGCACGCCATCCTACTACAATAATCCATACATAAACAACATCAACAACAACAACAACAACGACAACATTGGCAGCAGCAATATGTACAGTTCCTATTATGGCCAAGACTTCTACAGTCCTGGAATTGATAGCATACGCAATATGGATATCATGTATGAGACGCCACAGCAACAACAGCCGCCGCAACAGCAGAGTTCCTATTTCCCCAGCCCCTCGGCGCCCTCTGGATCATTGGCAAGCAGCAACTACAGCAGTCCAGTCGGGTATAGTTCCAGTTATACTCAGCGTTATTGCAGTGCTCTAACCGAATCCCTGGCCGACACCAAAGGCGTTAGCATTACGCCCATAGACTTTGATAACGCTGCTCCACCACCGCCACCGGGTGGTTACTTCGGCAATAATCCAGTCAGCGGCACGACTGGTCATCCTTGCAAGCTGGAAGTGAGTGCAGAGAATGGCGCAGTTAATCGATCCTTCGTCTTGTTGATTTTGTTTGTTGTTTATCTCAACGCCAGAATTGAATTTGTTTTATGTTGTTGACGCTTTTGCTTGAGTTTGATTTGTTTTGATTTAGTTGTTATACTATTTACATTTACACTGTTTATTTGAACAGACAGCGGTTGCTAGAGACAGCAAATCAATGCTTAAAACAGAGAATGAAACTAAAATCGATATCTTTCAAGAGTTATATCGATAGTCGATTGCCAAAACTTAACCAGTTTAGCTTGGCATAAAAATCCCCTTACTATATGCCGACTATTGAGGCAAAAGTTAAACTAAATATTGTTTAATAAGAATGTTAAATTATTGCTTAATCTTTCTCGATGTTTGGTTTCATTCTCTGTCCTTAAATGCGCCTTACACGTACTCACAACTTAGCTGTAAATTGTAAAATGTAAAACAAAAAAGAAAAGCAAAAAACAGCAGCTGCTCTGCTCGAACACACAGTTGATCCTAAAATGTTTCTCTAATTGTAGCCAACAATGGAGGCTTGGACGCTTAAATAAAACACAGATAAATATGCAAATAATGCAAATGCCAATGGGTAAAATGTTTTCTATGAAATGTGCATGAAACGCTATCTATATATATATATATATATATACCTATTTTGTCTATACATATATTATCTTAACTTAGTATGTAAACAGCAAATACTCTGTAAATGCCTAGCAGCCTACACTAATTAACAAACTAATGAAACTAATTTATGTACTAACTTAGATGCATGTTGTCAGTTTAGTTAATGGCTTTTCCCCCCCGTATATATTATATGCATATATCACTTGAAGTGTTTTTTTAACTAATTTGTGCATTTGAATTCTTACAGCAAAACAACAACATGCCGTGGATGAATCAGGAGCAAAGTGCAACAAATCCATTTCTATCATAAGTGGCATGGATCAGGCAAGGAAATCCAAGGAAACCAGCAAAATTAGCAGCAACTAAAAGCAGCTCGAAGGAATAAACCACAAAAACAACAATAACAATTTAAGCCATCGCCTGGAATGTGAGTCAGAGTAAGAAGTGAATGGAGAAGAAGAACAACAACATCAAAATCAACAACAACAAAAGTAGCAACAACAGCTAAAAAATTAGCAACAAATGGGATAATTTCAGTTTATTAATAAATCAAATTATATGTAAGAGAGTATTATTAACCAGATAAACAGAGATAAATCATAAAATATGTGATGTGCTTGTTCAAGTTTAGATCGCTTGCGGCAATTGCAACAATTGCAGCAGCAGCAACAACAGTAACAACAACAACAACACTAATGCAAACTCTGAGTTATGTGCAATGTTTCAGAAGTTTTCCTTAACTTTTTTAAATAATTGTAATAGCTCTAAACCATATAATACTTTTAACAAAAAAAAAACTGTATAAAAATATATATTAATACACACATTTTTTTAAACCATAATACGAGCATAAACAGCACTGAGGGTCTGCAACCTATAAGAAGAAGATAAAAACAAATACGAAAATAGAAACAAAAACAAATTTTTGAATAAGAATTAACAAATTGGCAGCCTGTAAATCATTTATGTCCTTAGCTGTAAAAAGTTGTTGTAAATTTAAAAAATGAAAAAGAAGTCAACAAAATTGAACCAAAACAAATTATTGAATGCAACAAAATTGTAAATGCAAATGCAAGAATCGATTGTTATATAGCTTTAAAACAACAACAACAAAATGAAAGAAACAACAACAAATGAACAAGAAAATTATAGTATATATTTTATTGTGTATGTGCTTTGTAATTGTGACAACTTTTCTAAACGAAACTTTACGTTTTTTGCGACATTTGTTTATTGTGCGTGAGAAAAGAGAAAAGTCGAAATACAGAAATTTGATTTGTTCGCTTTTGAGGGATATTTTAAATGAAAGAAGCAAATGCAATATATATATATATATAAATATATTATATTCGTTTTTTGCTGTTAAACATTTTTATAGCAAATAGTTTAAAATTTACAAACATCAAACGGAAATCACAAACAAAATATTATATATATATACACAGAGAGAGCTAAAAACAAAGCTACAGCAAATGATGGTAGACATTTAGGTTAGAATAAGTAAAAAATTGTGTAAGCGTAACTTAATGATAAACAAACAAAAAAATATAAGTAAACGAAAAATACTGAGTATGAAATTGCGATTTATAAACGAAAAGCATGAACGTAGATATAGACGCATAAACATAAACATTTAAACATTTAACATAAATTAAACAAACATACAACGTACATATGTGCATATAGTACACATACACTCACACACACACACACACACACACACTCATTATACATTAGATACACTTTTGTAGCAAAAACACACGCATACACATACACCCACACACACGCACATTAGGACACACACACAACACGCATACACGTGCTAAAACCAGTAAACTATTTAAAGCATATTTTTCATATGATTAAACAATTGTTTTTTAACAAAACCAAAGTCGAATAACAACAACAACACCAAAATCATCAGTAACAACAACATTTTCTAGATGCTCTCGCATTGCACAACAACAGCAACAAATCGTACACACAGAGAGAGAGAGAGAGAGAGAGAGAGAGAGAGAGAGAGAGGCCGAGGCAAAAGTGCTAAACGGTCCTCGGGCGCAGCAGCTCCGTCTGAGCCTGGTTGCCCGGCAGCCACCACTTGACAGCCAACGCCGGCAACACTCAACACTTTATTTGAGTGAACTGCAAAAGGGGTTGAGCTGGGTGCACAGGGGCCAAAGGTAGAGCTGCAGCTGTAGATGGAGCTTGTGATGCTGATGTGGGGGCTTGAGCACGATTATGTTAATTTCGGCAGGGGGAGCTCTGAGGTGGCAGCAGCAAGCCAAACGTCGGCGCATGTCAGCGGCAGAGGCAGCAGCAGAGGCTGAGGAAGCATTAACGGAGCACGCCCACTGCATATGGCACTGATATTTGGGCCCAGCTGTGCCAGCAGGAGGTGTCGGGCAGAGGCAGAGGAAGCCTGTGACTCTAGACTGGAATTGAGGATTGGGCACTGGGATGGTATGGCATGCTATGACTTGGTATGGTATGACT
Organism: Sphaerogastrella javana; assembly: GCA_037040025.1. Lineage (NCBI taxonomy): Eukaryota > Metazoa > Arthropoda > Insecta > Diptera > Drosophilidae > Sphaerogastrella > Sphaerogastrella javana. The sequence goes on along the minus strand of JBANCZ010001441.1, from coordinate 14,858 downwards.
TGGTATGGCATGGCTTGGTATGGTATAAGATGTGGTATAGTGTTGCGCAAGTGTTTTGCCTAGCGACGCGATTTGCTTTTGATATTTGACATGTGCTGGAGGCCATCAGGAAACTTCGTTTAAATGAAATCAAAAGTGCACAAATACATAATTTACACAAATTTGTAATCAAATGTTGCCAGAGTGTCCATGTGTGTGTAACAATAGCAACATGAGGCACAACAATTACATGCCTAGTTTAAAGATATGTTTGAGTTGCGCCAGGAAGACCAAGACTCCAGCTGACACATATCACACATATGATATGATCAACTATATCATGTAGGATATTTTATGGTCGGCTGCGTAATATGCAATATAATAAGCCACTAAATAGTTCCAAAAACAAAAACCTGTATCTTATGATCTTCTATATTATGTAGAGTATTTTATAGTCGAGTGCGTGAGCCTCTAAATAGTTCCAAACATAACAAAATTTATGATATGATCTACTATATAACGTAGGGTATTTTATAGTCGCGTGCGTGTGATATATAATATTAAAGAGCCTGTAAAAAGTTCCAAAAATACAACCATACAAAAAATTTGCGAAATATGCGAAAATTTGCATTTTCCAACATAAATTTTGGTCATTTTGGCAGCATAGAAAAAGCAAAAGCAAAATCAAATGAAATATGACATTTAAGCGGTTTTCATCTATTACAATCCTATGTTAAAGACAGACTGAATATAACGAGTTTCGTTGTATTGAAAAATTATTATTAATGAGTATAACGAGATTGAGCGCAAAAAACGAATGAAATAGAAATAGAAAAAAAAAATAGAAGAAGCAAATGATTAACATATATAAATACCGTTAGCGGCATTAGATTGATTATACGCTATTAGATAAACAATGCGAATGAATTGCGTTAAATTCGATTTATTAATTTTTCTCTTTTCATTTACCGTTTACCAGAATCTTCGCAACATGCGTCGTATCCAGCGTCTATAGCTGCGCACACGGGTATACACGCCCGGATAATTGGGATTAGCACACCCAATGCCAAATGAGACGATGCCATACTGGGTGCGGCCAAAGGTCAACGGTCCGCCGGAGTCGCCCGAACAGGCATCCCGGCCCCGAATCGCCGCACACATCATGCCCCTATAGATGCGTATGCCTTGGTTGGCATACATGCGTTGGCATACTGCATTCCGTATGGTGGGCACCCAGGCCGCTCTGAGGTAACGCTGCGGATATAGGGCCGTGGCCCGAGTCAGGCCCCAGCCACAGACCAACAGAGTACGTCGTCGCTTGCGACTGCGTCCCGGCAGGCGAATAGGTTGTGCACGGCTATTGTAGTTTATGGGCCTGGCCAGGCGTATGATTGCTATGTCATGGCGCATGGTGAGCGGATTGTAGCCACTGTGTATGATGATGAGACGTACGGCGTGCACACGACCGCCACGATTCACCTGGTCGGAGCCCACACGCACAGTGAACGTGCCGCCAATGTTGTAGACACAGTGTGCCGCTGTTAGCATGTGTCTACGGTTCAAGATGCTGCAGCCGCAAAGGAATCCCCGATTATGCAGCGATCCCATGAATGGAGTAAGCTCAATGTCTATGCGCCTGCCACCCACAATGCGTGTGGGAAACACAGGCTTAGCCACTGTTGAGCCATTGGCTAGGGTCGTGGTCATTGCCTGCTCGTAGACGAGCACGTGTGTTCCATTGTCTTGGTAGTAGTACTCGCTGTCCAGGCGCAGCCGCTGCTGTTGCGCTGAACCCTCTTCCAGCGTTGAATTGCCCACCAGCCACAGTTGTTGCGGCGTATCGCCTTCCATTAAAATGTAATCCAAGTTGCCTGCCAGCCGCACACTCGAGTTGCCTTCCAGCTGATCAGCTACGTCATCTTCCAATAGCTGCCTAGCTGTCCCGTATACATCGCCTTCCAGCGGCTGCTCAGCTATGCCGTCTTCAAGCATATCATAGGCCAATTCATCTTCCAGCCACTGCTCATAAATATCGTTCTTATCCAGCCAAAGCTTCTCAGTTGTATCGTCTTCCAGCCATGCCTGAGCTGAGCCGCTGCTGGCCCACTGGAGCAGCAGCGGCAGTAGAAGTGTGCAAAAAAAGCTTGCAAAATGGAGGCGAGCCATGGCCAAAACCAAACAGTTCAACGTTTGCCAAAGAACTAAGCTCTAGCCATGTCTTACAAACCCATTTTCAACTTTTGACCTGAGAATGAAAGAAATGCTAATTATCAAAAAACAAAAAAAAATAAATACTTTTCTATTAACAATATTCAGGTTAACGCCAAAATCTTGTCGAGAATTTTGGCAAACTGCAAAAAAAAAAAATTGCGAATTTTTAGCACACATCGTTTGGCTTGTTTTTTGTTTGCCATTGGCTTAATCTTTTTTTTAGCTGTTGCGTGTGACGTAATGGGCCAAGAAAGTGAAAATGAAGATAGACAGCAAAAAAAGTCTAATGAATGCAGTAAATTTTCAAGTTTTTAGTTTTTTACACAATAATATTGAGTTTACTTTGGTTTTTTTTTGTCGCTCTGCCAATTGCTGGCTCATGGCACATAAATCTAGCCATTTTATCGCCAAGCACAGGAGGAGCTAGTTTGGCTACTGTTTGGCCATTTTTGGTAGGGCGCCGCTTCCGCATGGCGGCACCATGCCACTGCGAGAGAGACAAAACAATAAAACGATTAATTTCATGTAAATTTTTGCGCAATTTAATTATGTGCGAAATCTCAGCTAAACAATGCACCTGGGGTGCCGCCGGTAGCAGCGGGAATGGGAGAGGGGGGGGAGTTGGTTGTGTTGCTGGTGTGGGCAGACAATCAGGAATAATTAGGCAGCAAAACGAGCGACAGAAAGTGAAAGGATTTACTGATAATGATCATTAACATTAATGATTATTTACATGAGTAAGTAAAAAGTAAATTTATTTCTCGCTGTTGCTGCGTATCTCAAGTTTTTTACACCCAACGTTGAAAAAAACACGTATGGGTCTATTAACTTTGTGTAAAATCGATTTGTGTTTAATATATGGTATATATGTACATTCTTGATCAATTGGGGAGACCATCATTTCAAATTGCAAACAATGCGTTATCAGTTCTAAGAGGAGCCCATGCTGTCTCACTTATTCGCAGTTCAAGCAAATGCCCCAAGACAGCAAGAAGTCTGACGATCTCTGTCTTTCTATCTCAGGATTGCAAAAACGAAACAAAAACCATAGATCAGGCTGAGTAAAAGAGATAGAAGAGTGGAGAACAATGGACAGGCAGAACGCGACGGACAGACGGACACAGAAAAGAGAATAGATTAGTAAAGGCAAAAGAGGGTAGAAAAATTTAATGCGATTTCAAAGCAAAAGTCGCGTTCTGTCGATCGTAACAAAAACAAAAGCTCCGACTGAAAAAGCTGGGAGTGCATATGAACATGTACATGCAAGCACACATACACATATGTATGTATACATTCATGTATGTATAAGTGTATCCAAACTTAATCAGTTTTTGAAAAATTTATGGAAATAAAAAAACTGCCTATGAGTGGCATCTAAGTTAGCGGACGATCGGGCTCAAGCAAAGCAAAGTTCTTGTCAAACATGAATACTTAAGCTGTAATAGTTCCCGAAATTTACGTATTTATATAAATAGACTGACGATCCCGATCAAGAATGTTTATATTATACATGATTAGGACTGGAACGCCTCCTTCTGCCTTTTAAACATAAAACAACGATGCTTATAAAGAATAAACCCTTTAAAATGTTTAAAACACAGAAAAGTAAAAATTTATCATTTCTTAATACAAAATGAATCAATATTCCACAGACTCTATATAGTAATTAGCAAAACTTCAATGTGCTTTTAACATATAATATTGTCATAGTTTGCTCTTAATTATGCCTTTATAGCAATCATCAATAAACTAAATGCTGACAGTTTATAAATCAAATTAATATTAATCATAGACCTCACATTCAATCCAAATGCAAATCCAAAGTTTACTCAACTTTTGCACTTTCAAAAGCTTTCACATGAGCTGCTTATGTTAGCTTATAGTAGCATTTGCTCTCGATTATGCAGTCGCTCGAAAAAAATTTTTGTGGAAGTTTAGCTAATCTGTAGAAAAGGCAAACACAGTTTGAACTCATAACATTATTTTTGTTGAGGTTAAATAGGCCAGATTTGGCTAAGACACAACTACAAAAAAAATGTTCAAAAAATAAATAAAGTTAAATATATTTAACGTGTTGTTGCTATTGTTGTAGCCGTCAGCAAGTTTGGGCTAAAACCATGAAAAATCGCAATTTGTATGCTTTAATTAAAAAATCTGTCAAATGCCAGTTTGTGCGCTCATTAATGAGCTGCACTGTGGCAGCAACAACAGCAGCAGCAGCAGCAGTGGCCGCAACAGCAGCCTCACTTAGCCATATTCAGCCGGAGGCAACAACAAAATCATGCTTGACATAGCGTGAACTCCACATAAAACGACAGCCTAGCGAATACATGCACAAAATTATTATGTATTATGTATGTATATACATATATATATATATAACATATATGTATGTATACAAAGTATGTGTGAGATATTAGACTTTGATATGTTCGGCTCACGTTGATGTTTACTGCCAGCAGATGCGGCGTCTGCGCCCCTGTCTACATCGGAACGAAGGGAGGGCTACTTGACTGCACCTTTGACAAAAAAAAACAAAAGACTCAGGCAGCATACTTTATTGTGAGTTTCATATGCATTGCATAATAAACATTTTGTGTGAATGTGTGTGAGTGAGTGTTTGTGTGTGTGTGTGTGTGTGAGTGTGTGTGTTTGAGTTTGACATGCGCTGCTTCTAAGCGAGCCAAATTGATTTTTAATTACAGCTTGTCATATATATATAAAAATATAAACGAGTTGTCTGCTTCATCTCAATGTTTTTAATTTTCTTGGAAATCAATGATGCATAGAAGCTGCAACATATTCATTTTAATTCGATCAACTTAAGAGTTGAAGGCTGCAAAAATGTTGTAGTTTCAGTCATATTAAACAAAACATAGTTTATAACATATTATATTTCAGTATATATAATTTTACCAAAGTAGACCTTAGTCTTTTAAGCATGATCGTGGCTGAGATTTGACTCATGTTCTTTTCTAATTTTATAATGGAATAACCATTTTTAATGAATATAACACTTCTTATTGGAAGCCTATTCATACTCTATCTATATACATATGTTTGTAGGCTGTCTGCCGTGGGAAATACAGCTTTATATTAAGCAGTCACTCCTCCACTTTCAAAACATGACAAAGGACACTTGAGCGAGCGTCTTCGTATTAGATAACCACAGACAATGGATAAAAATCATGTCAAACTGCACAAAAGAAAGTCAACTCTCTCACGTCCACATAATGCATAATACTGAGCAGAGATGTCAGTTTAAAGCCAGCATAAGCCACATCGACTATTATGCCATGTGAAGAATTGCCAATTCATCTAAATTAATAACTTAATCTGGGCTTTTGCGCATAGTTCTTCTTCACAATTTGGCAGATTTTGTTGTTTTTTTTTTTGCAGGCAAACGAAGCATAAACATGATTCGCCGACTCACAGCACAATTAAGCTGTTCAATTGAATTATTGCAACTTTCCATTTTGCATGAAGCGAACTTAAAATAACAACAGCAGCAGCAACAACAACAACAACAACAGCGACAACAGCAATAATATTTTGCTGCCGCTAGCGGTAATTGAAACATATATTTTGTAGTGTAGTAAAATCACGTCAGAGCGACACTTAGGCACGACAGCAACATCAACAGCAGCAGCAACAGCATCCACATGAGGCAACATTGTCAAAAATTTCACCCATTTTAGCTGATAGCTGGGCAGAAGCAACAGCAACAACAGCAGCCACGACAACAACAACTACAACAGCAACAACAACAGCAACAACTACAACAGCAACAACAAGTACAACAGTTTCTGTTCCATTGGCAGCCACTGTTGCTCTGACAGAGTCTCTGCCCAGCGCTACACGGCGGCTAAATGTTAGTTAATCATTTGATTTCATGGCGCTCTGCCTGATTTTGTCAAACACGCCACGCCACGCCAGTGTCAGCCAGTTTTCGAGCACTCGTTTTGCCAGCCATATCACTAATTATCTGGCAAAGCCATCAGCCAAAAAGGCTGCCGATAGCAGAGTGGCAAAAAAGCAAATAGTAAAAAAGCAAAAATTAAAAATCATACAGCAGCAGCAACAGCAGCAACAGCAGCAACAACAGCAACAGCTACAGCTACAGCAACAGCAACACCAGCAACAGCAACAGCAGCATCACACCTTGTTGCATCTAAGCAAGACTCCTGCAAGTCTCTATATCTATGTGTGTCTCTGTCTCGGTGTGTTTGTGTGCGTGTTGCAGGCAAAGCCATCATTTTGGAAAATTGTGACATTTAGACACAACAAATCATTGCAGGCGGAGATCATTAGGCGCTGCCTCTGACTGACTTGTTGCTCTGCCAGATAATTTTTGTATGTCAATGGGTGTATAGAAATCGAAAGTTTCACACTTGTCAATTAAGTGTACCAAGGGGTGTGTTGTTGTTATAATTCGTGTTGTTGTTGTTGCTGTTGTTGTTTGATTGGCTTGTGGTACGCCTCATCAGTTGGACTGCAGTTGAAAAGTGGCTGTCAATGAAAATGAAATTTTATTGAGATTTTTTTTTACCATTTCATTTCGAAATTAATTAGAAAAGCGCCACGAAGTGTGTGTGTGTGTGTGTGTGTGTATGCATGTGTGAGTGTGTGTGTGTTTTGGTAGCTTAATTGCTTTGACGTGTGCGACTGCATGTGTGGCTATGGCTGTAAGTGTGACTGTGAGTGTGACTGTGCGTATGTCTGCGTGTGTATATGTGTATTTGTGTGTGTGATTATATAAGTCGTAAAATATTTAAGCCATAATAATCTGGTATTGAAAAACGACTATCACTTTTACTATCACTCGTTGAGCGATGCCAGCCGCCAAGCATTAAAAAAAAGGCTCGAACAAGCGTGAAGCATTTGCTGCTGCTGCTGCTGCTGCTGCTGCACTTCTAAGCGATTCTACAGTGAAAGCGAGCTTAATTGTTTACACACACATAGACAGAGGGGAGTTGGTAAAATTATAGGGGTGTGTGTGTTGTAGGTTGACAAAAGTTTTGTTCCCAGTTATGCAATCTCATCAGTCAGCCGCATGACAGGCACAAAACTTCATCGTCTCATTAAATGCCGCATAATTGTTATACCTATACACACACACACACACACACACATACCTAGTGTGCATGCTGCACCTTTAACTCATCGATTTTCACATGCTGCGACCGGTTGCATTTCAATAACCAAACATGGCTTAAATAATGCACTCGCACTTTTACTTGTTACCAAAGAAACCGAAAAAAAATATATAAACTGAAGCCAAAACGAAAGCGAAAGTTCTTTTGTGTTGCGTTTGCACTTCGCTTGGCCTCCGCATCGATTCTTATCAACTTGCAACGGCCACAGCAACAACAACAGCATCAACAACAGCAACAACAACAACAGCAACAACAACAACATCAGCAGCAACAACTGCGCCTGCATCTTGAGTGTAACGTGAGGCGGCAGATTTATTTATGCACTTTTCATTTCACTTAAGAGCACATGAAACGATGCCGAGCCGCAGTCAACGATGTCGCTCAACTTTCTTCCTCAAAAAAAAAATTACAACAACAACTGCAGCAACAACAACAACATTTGCTTTTGCGTCAACAGCAAACAAGGCTAAAACGGAAATTATGTTCGTATGGGGGCGCCAACATTGGACACTCGATGCGTTTTGGCGATTCTTTAAATTACTGCTTGCACTTGACAAAGCGGCAAAAGATCAGAACACAGTGGACATAGTTTGATGAAAATGTACATAAAATTCCATGTTATTCCAAGAACTTAGCCAAGAAGGACGCACTATGGTGAATCTCTGGTAAATCTGTGGCAAATCAAGAGATTTGTTTAAATATATACTATAAAATATTAATTAAATTATAATAATTGAAATAAATAATTAAGTGACATTTTCCCAACAATTTTCAGGCTAGATCTTCTTCAAAAGCAGAACTCTTAAAAAGATAAATTATTATAAACTCTAGAATTTATTTAAAGTACGAATTAAACAAAAAAATATATATTTATTTTTATAACAGAACAGAATTTGTATAACTTATTCATTAGTTAATTAATTGTATAACTTATACTAATTAAAATGCATTCTTTTTTGGCTCTAAAATGTCTACTAGAAACCACTGTGCGGCCACCCAGAATAGTAGCCGGCGAGTATTCGCTTTGGGCCAATTAAATTTGCAGTATTTTAATCGAGTCGCCTGTGCAACAAGTCAAGTTTTGGGCTGTAGTTGTTGTTGTTGTTGTTGTTGTTGTTACTTTTAGTTAACAGTTTTTTTCATCGGGTTTTTCATTTGGCTCTTGACTTAATTTGTGAAAGTTTTGTGTAAACAATTGCAGCCCCAATGAAGCAGGGCCAACATAAATTCAATCAGGCGTGGCTGGCCAAAACAAAAAAAAAAAGAAGGCCCAAAAGGTGTACGATCCATGGGCGGCCCTTGTCACAATATATTGAGCCATATTGAGTTATATATCGTATAGGTATATATATGGGCACATTTTTGGGTTGGGCCTGAGCCCAAGTGTCTGCTTAGTGGCATCCTTTTGGGCAGTTTTTTTGTAGTTTCTTTTTGGGTTGACATTGCCACAAAATATTTGGAGTAAAACTGATTTAATTGACGCTGGCGTTGCGTAATGTGCAACAGGCTGCATCATTAATTCCACAAAAGCCACAACGTCTGCTCTGTCTGTACTGTCCACTTTGTCCGCTCTGTCCACAGTGTCCGCTCTGTATGCGATAAGAGGCGACTCTGCATTTAATGTGGCATAATTGGCCATGCCACAAATCTTTGTGCAGGACTTTTAACTGGGTTAGTGGCGCCGGCGCCAAAATCGCACGAAATAAAATGCAAAAAAAAAAAAAAATTGGAAAAACTCTTAAGCTGAAATCGAAGTTGAAGCTGGAGTCGAGGCCAAATCGCCAACCAGTTCGTGTCATGTGATTTTATCGTTAACTAAAGCAACAACTCCAACAACAAAAAATAAAACAAACTGCAACAGAGACAAGTACAAAGCCAAAGCGCCGCCAATGGCAATTCTTTTTGTTGGTTTAAGCCAATTTTCATGTTGTTGTTGTTGTTGTTTTGCCTTTGGTTTGGGCCAAACAAATGTTTTGGCAACATGAAAAGGGTTTTTATACAATTGCGGAGCCACATGCAGCCCACAGTCTACAAATCGCTAGAAAATGCTTTTGCTTGTCGCAAAGTTTTGCTTAAAAAAATATTCATAATAAAAACAAACAAAGAGCTTTAAGTGCACTTTGAAATGCAAAGCCAATAAAATCTACCCAAAATGCCTAGAGCTTTTCATTTAGCTTTGCATTCTCTCTATGATGCTGATTGACAGACAACACTTTTTCGGCTTTTATTAATCCAATACGGAAGTTCTATGTTGTGAAAATTAAATCTAATTCATCGAAAAAATGAAATTGTTAAATTTTTAAGAAATATTTAATTTAGAGATCTCTTCAGGGGTAGTATCTTTAAGATACAAAATTAATATAAGTAATGGAGTTTGTTTAAAGTAAGTTACGTTCTATATTGAATAATAATAATTAACAAAATGCTAAACTGAATTTTAAATTCGTATTTCAACTAAGGTATAATGAGAGCATTCGAATTTAAAATGTGTACAGGGAACCGAGTCCAAACCATCTCAATTGGCCCAAGTCAATTGAAAAATTCTGGGTTCGATTCCCAGCTAACATTTTGTCATTCTCTCAGCAAGAAACATTTCGTTCTTCTCTTTATCTTATCTCTTTATCATTTATTACCCTTTGTCAACTGAGCTGCAGCGTTCTCAAAATAGAACAAAACAAAAAGCAGCTTACGTTTTCTTCTCTAATCTCTCTTTTCTATTCTCTCTTCTCATTTTTTTCTTCCCTCTTTTTTCTTCTCTCATATCTCTTTTCCCTTTTTTCTTTTCTCTTTTCTCTTTTCTCTTATTTCTTTTCTGTTCTCTCTCCTCTCTTCTCTCATCTCTCTTCTTTTCTCTTCTTTTTTCTCTCTTTTCTTCACCTGTGCTGCACTGAGTAAATTTGATTCAGTGCATAGAGCGTTGTCTCTTTCATGCAGGAGGGTGCGGGTTTTTACCCAGCTTTAAAAATAAATTTGTAATAATTTTGTTAATAAATGCGCATTACTCAAATCGTTTCTCCGATTTGTTTACGCACACCTTCCTCTCAATTATAGTACCAAAGTAGCATCCATCACAAAACTAAGCTTTTTTTTTTTTATTTTTTTTTTAAATTATGTTGAGCCTAAAGCAATTGCTGCTTGGGGAGCTTTTAATGTGGTTTTAAATTTAGTTTACACAGACAGACAGACAGAGAGAGAGAGAGAGAGAGAGAGAGAGAGAGAAAAAGAGAGAGAGAGAGCAGACAGCAGACAGCAGACATTGAAAAGTGCATAAATCATGCAGCAGCAGCAGCAGCATCAGGGCTTATGTAGTATGTTTTTTTATTGATGGTTTAACTTGTAAATGAGTTAGCTCAATGAGTTGTAAAATTGTTTCATCGATTTGTAAGCTTTTTGAGTGTAAACACTCTATACAATGTGTGTGGTTGGGGTGTGGCACTGGGCCTCTTAATGTCAACAGGGACGGGCAGTGGTGCTGGCAGTGACACTGACACTGATGCCGATGATGATGCTCATGATGATGCTCTGTGTGTGTGTGTGCGAATGCGATTGGAACTGTGACTGTGAATGGGAATGGGAATGTGATTGTGACGGGGACTGTGACTTTGAGTGGGACAGTGCCTTTGAGTGGGACTGTGACTGGGTCTGGGTCATTTGCTGGACAAGTGTCAATAAAGCAAAGCAAGATGCGCCAGATGCCAGGGATGAGCCTTGTGTGAGAGTTTGCTATTGACTGTCAGCCAGTCAGTTGGTCAGTTAGTCATTCAGTCATTTAGTCATTTAGTCATTCAGTTAGCTAGTCATACAAGAGGCGAGTCGTTTCTCATGGCAGCAATTGACTTTCGTTTTCGTTTTCATTTTCATTTTCGTTTTCGTTTTCATTTTCGTTTTCGTTTTCTTCTTCTCTTTTTGTTGTTTGTTGCGTCTTGTGTTGACAAAATGCAGCGCATTCTGTGATGCGGTGACGTCGTGACAGGCATCAGGTGAGAGCAGCTGGCGGTCATAATGATGACGACAAACATGATGATGATGAAGATGACGACGACGACGCATCCCATGAATAAAAATTTAATTATAATTGGCTGTGGTGGTAAATGTGTAGTATGGTATTTTGGTAGTATGTATGCAAATTTGCACAGATGTGGGCTGTGGTGAGAGATGTGAAAATGAAATGCGAACTGTATAGTAAAATGGGGAAAATGGGGAAAATGCCATATTTGGTATGTGGAAAACTTGTTGCCAATCAGCAAAATCAATCAGCAGCAGCAGGTGAGCAAATGACGAGATGCCCGCCAGCAGCCGAATGGCCAATAGAGTTATCAATTTTAATGCCAATGTGTCACAATGTGTCGCTAACAGCCACACAGACGGAGAGGGGGAGGGAGCGGGAGAGAGAGAGAGAGGGAGAGAGCGGGAGGAAGGTAGACTCATAGACAAACAGAGACAGATATCGGGAGACGATGAAGGGGTGAGTGGAGTTGAGAAGGAGTAAGTGTGTGGGAGTCGGTGCGGGGGCGGGAGAGTGGTATAATCTCTGTGTTTGTGTGTGTGGCAGACTTTGTGTGTGCTTGCCACATGCAGCGTTGGCAGCAACCTCGGCATCCGTTAGAGATTTGCTTTTATTTTCCTTTTGCTTATTTTTGTACATTTCTCTCCCTTTCTCTCTTCTCTCTTTGGTAAATTTTTAGTGAATAAAATTTCATTTCATAGCGCCAGACATTAAAAGAGACGGCAAGCAAAATAAAGTTGTAGTTAACTTATTGAAAAAGCAAAAGAAACAACAACAGCATCAGCATCAGCAACAACAACAACAACAACAGCCGCAACTTCAACAAGTTGCAACATCGCTGCTCAAGGTGAAGTGCGATGCCACTCGACTGCAGCGCCTGCCCCGCAGGCTGGTGTCATTTTTATGCAGCAGCGGCGCCCCCCTTTTCCCCTGCCTCTGCCACTGCCACAGCCCCAACGAACACTTTGTTATTGTTATGTTGTTGTTCATTTATTACATGTTTAATACACACTTGTCAAAGGTTGTTGTATGTTAATTAGTGTGACCGCATGCGGTAAGAGACAAGTTCAGCCAAAAATGCAATCAAATTAAAAGTAAAAAGTAAAAAGTCAAAAATTACAAATTAAAAAAATAATACGCAATACAAAAGAAAAACCAATCAAGTTTAATTACTTTGTTTATTTCGTTTTGTATATTTTCCATCTTTTTTTTTTGCTGCTTATTAATTGGTATAAACGGCAGCTATAAAAAAAATATTGATAGTAAAAGTTTGTTTTGCTTACATTTTACTTTTTACGCAATTTGGTCACACTGAATTCAATTGCAATTAACACTTGGCATATGAACTTAAGTGTGAGTGCGTGTGTGTGTGTGAGTATCCATGTGTTTGTGTGAGAGCATGTGTGTGTGCTTGTGTTTGTGTGTCGCAACATTACACCTTCACTTACACTTACACAAAGTGCAGTCCCAGGGCCTTCTTTTTCTACACACCAACGGCGTTGTTATCTGTTTCCTTTTACTCTTCTTCGTATCGTATCGTTTCAGTTCGAGTGCATCGCGCTCGCATCGCCTTCGCTGCAGTCAAATCAAAATCTTCCGCGTGTCAAGGTCAATTAGCAAACGTCTGGCTGTGCGTGATAAAAATGTCAAAAGGTTTCGATTGGTATTTTGTTTTAATGTTGTTGTTGCAATTGTTGTTATTATTGCTATTTAGTGGCTTAGCGGCGATAAGTGTTGGGCCTCAAGCATAAGACCACTTCAGATTGCCAGCTTTTGATCCGAGAGCGAGAGGTGCTCTGTGTCATTGAACTGAACATATACAGCTCATATGCGTTTCTGTGTGTGAGTGTGTGTGAGTGTTTTGTGATTGTTTCTCTATGCATGCGAGTGTGTGTGTGTGTGTGTGTGTGTGTGTGTATGTGTATAGAAAGTGGCCAGCATTACAATCCTTGGTGATCTATCTTTGTGACCAAAAAACCATGTATACTCACACACACACACACATGCACGCTTGTACTAACACTCACACTCATATTCACACTCACACTCCTAGCCACACTCACACTCACGCTTGTTACACGTATTTGTTTTTGTACTTACTACAAAAAAGTTTTCACTCCTTTCGCTTTCATTGCAATTACCAAATACGATTCTTATTTTCAATTTCAATATGACGACGACAGCCACGACGCAGGCACAGTGGGGCCAAGGCATTGCAAATTGTTTCTATATGTGTATGCTACAAATTAGAATATACAACAATAGTAATAATAATAATTATAATTTTATATAACATTTTTATTAATAAATATTCTCTATTACAGCCTCACCATATGAAGGCCCCGAAGAACACACCACTGTATCTTCAGCAGGAATAGGATATCCAATTGATTACTGGAGGAGGCGTTGATCCCACCCTCCCGTAACCTATCAACCCCCTATCCACAACCACATTCCATCGTCCGGAATTCTAGATGTGAATTTTCAAATTTTAATTTAATTATTGTTCTTTTTGGGGACAGATCTAAAATAAACTTTATATGTTCCTTGAAAAAATTAACAATAATTATTGTAATTTAAAAATATTTATAGAAAAATTACAATAATAATTATTTTATAATTCCAATAATAATTTTTATATATTATGATCATAAATTCGACTTGATCTGCCTTTTGTTAACTTAGTCTAACCAGTGGTTCCACTGTGCGTTGTCCACGACAGCCTTTGAGCCGCAAAGAAAAAAAGGCAAACGCGACAACGCAGTCTCAGTTTCGCACCAAATTTGGTGCGCTTGCCTGTAGAAGAAGCAGCAGAAGCAGCACAAGCTTGGGCAGGAGCAGAAGGAGCAGCAGTTGTAGCCTAAAGTTTGTAGTTTGCAGTTTGCAGTTGTAGTAGGAGCCAGGCCAATGGTAATACCAATTGCAACAGCAATAACAATAACGGTCCATGGTCGACGATAGCTTGGATCTTGTAGATGTTGTTACTCTTGTTGTTGCTGTTGTTGTTGTTGTTGTTGTTGATGCTGTTGTTTGTTGTTGATGCTGTTGTTGCTGTGGTTGGGGGCCTATTACCGTTTTGGCTTAGTCAAATCGTTTGTTATGTTTTTATCTTGATGTCCAGTCACCTTGATTTGTTGTAGAAAATGCAACTTTTGGCATGGCTGCTGCTGCTGCTGCTGCTGATGTTGCTGTGGCTACTGAGCGCGTAGGGTGAATCCATGGCTTTCTCACTGCTGCTGCTGCTGCTGCTGCTGTTGTTGCTGATGTTATCCGAGTGGGTGACGGCCATGTTCACTCTGACTGTTGACGGACTGCCAAAACATGAAACAAAATGAAACGCAACGGCAATGCAAGGCAAGGCATTGGAACGCAATGAAAGTGAAACTGCAGCACGTTTAGAATTGAGCAGGAGGCCATTTGCTATAAGCCACCATCTGGAGTTAGTTTCTCTCTCTCTCTCCCTCTCTCTCTCACTCTCTCTCTCTCTCTCTCTCTCTCTCTCTCTC
>JBANCZ010001440.1:0-21683 GCA_037040025.1 Sphaerogastrella javana | reverse complement strand
CTCTCTCTCTCGCTCGCTCTCTTTCTTTATTTCTTTCATTGTTTCTTTTTTTTTCTCTCTCTCTCTCTAGCTTTCTATCTAAGTCCTTTGTTTGCTGCTCGCTCTCTCTCTCTCTGTTTCTTTTCTCTTTTGTTGTGTTTAAAAAAGAAGCAGAAATACTTTAAGCCTAGGCCATCATCATTTGTTTAAGCCAAGTACGGTCTGAACTTGACATTTTAACTGTATGTGTGTGTGTGTTGGTGTGTGTTGGTGTGTCTGTGTTTTGTGGCTTGTAGCAACTGATGATAGATATTATTTAACTTTTTTTCAACTACGCTACACTTTGATATCCATCTCTCACTCTTAAAGCTGTCCGAAATGTTAAGCAAATTTTCAAAGGAACAATAGCATTACTCGACTATAAATATCTCTCTGTCTCTCTTTATCTCTCTCTCTCTCCATTTCCTTCTCTCACTTTTGTTCCCTCATTCTCTCTGTCTTCCCTTTTTCTCTTTTTTCTCTCACTCTCTTGTTCAAGGGAAACTTAAACAGATCAAACACATATATCTATTATTATTATTATTATTTGGCTTAGACAACCCTACCGGGTTATAGCTTGAAGCACTACGTTCCTCCACAAGTCCCTGTCCCGCACGCGTCTTCTCCAGTTGACAACACCAAGCGCTGACAGTGCTATAAACACCTGGTCCCGCCACCGAACCCGGAGTCATCCTTTCCTTTGTTGTCCGCCCACTACCGAATCAAACACCTTACGAAATGGATTGTCTTTACAATGTATCGAATATCTAAAGAAAATCGCTCTTTAAGATTTGCAGATCAATCTAAATATAATTTTGGGTATGTGTTTCTGTGTGTGTGTTCATCTGAGATGCAAATATACCGCCAATATACATAAATGTGCGAAAAAGTCGACAATCAAAGTAGGATCTTGGCAGTGGTCTGCTACGCGGGAAACCCATCACTTGACACTTGCCACGAGTCATGTGGCACGTAGCACGTAGCACGCAGCACGCAGTACGCAGCATGTGGCACGTGTTGTAAAGCAAGTTGCAGGCAAATGGGTGTCTCTAACAGCATCACTGACACTTCCAGTCACAGTCACAGTCGCAGTCATAGTCATAGTCACAGTCATAGTGGCTCAGACACTGAGTGCTCCTAAAGACTCTGGTCACAATCCTCCTTCTCTCCCAATCTCTGCATCGTGCTGATTGCCGCTGGTTGCTTGTCGTTCCCCGTTTGTTTGCTGTTTGTTCAGTGTGTTCGCTTTTTTTTTTTGTAGGTTCCTTTGTTGTTTGTCGTAGTCAGGGCTGTCGTTGTCGCCTGCTCTGGCCGGGTTTTGTTATGCCGGTGTTGTCTAATGGCATGTTTTGATTTGGCTCATAGCAAAGTAAACAGTGGGACGAAAGGCAAAGCCAAAACGAATCGTGTTCCATAACCTCAGGCCACTGTATCAACATACACGCTTCCGTTTCACACACTCACACGCAACCAAGCAAATATGCACTGATATGTGTGTACTGTTACGCTGATGGAATTACAGACATCTCTTCCGCTCAGTTTGCAGCTCTGCAGCTGTAGGGTTTTCCGTATTCCGTATTCTGAATCCGCTTTCCAGCCAAACACCAGCTCAACACGTTCTCCAACAAATTGATTTTCAATGTACGTTTCATAGACACCGCACACTATACGTCCTCCCTCTCTATTTCTATATCTTTTATACAGAAATGGCTCTCCTACTGCCAGCCTCCCTCTCGCACAACCATCGTGTTAACGACACCAGCGACAACCGACGGAATCTGCGCACGCGTTACCGCGACTCCAAGCACAATCGGGATCACGAGTAAGTATAAAGTTTTACTTACTATTATTATATATCGTATGTGCCGGTACCACTAAGAACCCTACTCGTTCTATGTATGACACCCTCACTCTCTAGGGTTTTGACCATCTGTACTACAGGGAAGGTTATTTAAATTGCAAATATCAGGCAACTCTGTAACTCTGGAAGCGACATTCAAAGACAATTTCCATCAAGGAGCAACACACTCCGAATAGCTTCTCAATTGTGAAAACCGAGCATGCGTTTCGTGTCATAAGACGTCTATACGGAAAAGTTATCAATTCCGGCAATGTTAACTATGCCAGTCACTCATTCAGACAAAGAACGTTCCATTGAAAATATTGAAGCCGTACGATCAAGTGTTGAGGCTGATCCAAATACGTCGAGATATCGCCGTTTTCGGGAGATTGGAATTGCTCGGACCACACTACGACGCAACAAATACTTCCAATTCAAAGGGCCTATCCTGTATATGTACCATAAACTCTCTTTTGTTTATGTTATTGGTCAATATCTTATGTACAAAAGTGTCATAGAAGAAACAACCAAACTTTTCGAAGCGATCTATCAGCTTTTTAGAGTGATCTATTAGCTATGTAATCACCTCTTCAATCTCTTCCATTGCCAGTCATACTCACCCTCCATTAGCTCTTTATTCTATCTTTTGCATAAGTATAATTTTACAGCTAATAACAAAGGTATAACCTGTTTTTAATCGTACTTTTTTGTAATCTAATAAAATGTCCGATAAAATTGTTAAATCCCCAAAAGGAGACTTATAATGAAATCGCTAGACTTATGTCTCAACTGAAGTTCCACCTGTTCCTCCCCTGTGTTCTGTTCTGTTCTGAATCGATATTCAGCTTTGTCTTGGTATTTTTAAACACAATTTTTTTTGATTTTGATTTACGATTCTTTGCCTTTTTTCGCTGTATTTTGTTCTACAGGAAAGGTATGTAAAATAGCTTTTCAAAGCCGCTTTAACGGTATGCGTATTAGGGAACAAATAAAGAAAAAAAGAGAAGAAAACAGAAGAACAAATACAAAAGAAAAAAATAGAAGAATCAAAAAAAAAATGGAAAAAGTAAGAAACGTGAAACGAAAAGTTTGGTATTAATCCCAAATTTGCTAGCTGTTGTATTTTATGGCACGCGGCATGCAAACAATTTCATGTTGTAATGGAAAAGAACAGGGAAATTTAACAACAAAAACATGAACACCAAAGGTGATGGAAGGGGGGGGGGGGCTGGAATGGTGAAGATGGCGATGGGACACTGTGGCACAGCGGAACGAACGAACGAAGAAGGAGAATATCAGCATAAGCGCTAGCAATAAAAATCCATCATAAAAGGCGCATAAAAATTGTATAAAAATCCCGCCCAGATTCTGATTTGACGCGCTGTTAATTTTGCATCCTTACTGAGTATTTTGTTGCTTTATTCCCTGGAAATGCGAAATCTTTATGATTTACCCTCAGACAGGTTGAGACTCTATACTATGATGCGCTTAGCTGCTACTGGTCATGACCTCCAGTTCCAGTCTTCGTTCCGTTTCGTTCTGTTTCCTTCTGCCTCTCCCTATATTCCGTCTCCATCTTCATCATTTCTCACTGCCCTTGATGTCTTCTTTCGATTGTCCATGCGACAACAGTCCGCACAATGAAATGACGAAAGAAAGCATCAAGAAAAACACAAAAACCGCACAGGCAACCAAAAAGGAAAAACACTCGCAAAGCTTTCAAATGAATGCAGAATTCAAAGACTTTCAGATACCCTATACTAAATGGTATCATCTAATGGGAATTTTATTTAAAAAAAAAAATGCATTCGAATAGTTTTAAACAAGTTTAGATACCCTATAGGTGAAATAGATATGTAGAATAATGTCTTTCTCTCTTCTTGAGTAATATACCGTGCTCCATGCAAAGTTTACAGGGTGTTCAAGGAAGCAGAACAACAAGTGCCACAGGCAAAACAAAGTTCATTGAATGTCGCTATATGTTGTACCCGTAGGTACGACTATTTACTGTTCCGTATAGCCTAACTCCTCCTAAACAACCTCCATACTCTGGAGCTCGTTTTTTAGCGCACACACACACATGGACAATACAACAGAGAGTGTGTGTGTGTGTGTATGTGTGTATATTTGTGTGTGTGTACTGATTGCAAATACAGCAAGTGGTTTTTCCCCTATACCATCTCTCCAGGCATTGACTAAGGCTACATCAATCACGTGCCGCATACGCCGTGTTGTACAGCTCGGACATTTGACTCTGCCTCTTTCACTAGTGCATTGTTTTTCTGTTCATCTTTTTTCGCTTTACTCTCTATTTCGTTTCTGTTTTTTTTCCTTCATTTTATTTTGTTTTGTATTTTTTTTAACTTTGTTTTGCCTGTGGTTCGCTTTTAAGTGTTTTCGTTGCTCGTCAAAAGCCGTTTATTATGATGCGATGCTGTTGTTACCTTTGTTGTTTCTCTCTTTGTTGTTGTTGTTGTTGTAACCGTTGTCCACTGCCAACGAAAAGTACACAAAATTAAATTAAATCCTCAATTTATTATTTTATGCTTTTTTCATTTGGTTTCGATTGAATTTGCCGTTGTGCCTCGTAATCCGCTTCGACCCACAATTCACTTTAAAATTGTATACATAGTATATATATATATATACTATATATGGTATATTGTCTACCACATATATATAGAGTTCTATAGATTGCCTATTTGTTCTGCATACACACACACACACATACAGAGGCAAACGTAATCAATGTGCGCAAAGCTAAGAAATCGTTAGCAATGTCAACTTATCGATAGCACGTGTTCACCAATTTATCATCAATATATATATATCAAATGGAAATTTAAGGCATAGATTTTTGAATATTTGGGGGAAATGTAGACAGTCGATAGACTACATATCTATAAACTAAATCGATAACAAATTGTTGATTAAACGAATTCATATCGTTGTCTGTTTGCAATACTTAAATGCAGCCATTACTATCAATTGATTTATCGATAAAATTATTGAAGTTCAATCAAAACACTTTCATACAAATTAACCTTGCTCTCTTTGTTTCACTTTCTCTCTCCCTCTCTGTCTCTCTCTCTTTCTCTCTCTCTCTCTCTCTCTCTCTCTCTCTCTCTCTCACTCTCTCTGGGGGGCCTCATGAAAATATGAGGCTAATTTATCGATAACAAGGGGAAGACACAAATCGAAAATTGAATTTATTTATATCCGTTGGATGTTGCGCATTATTTCATAATTTATATGAATGAATATATTCATAGATGTGTACAGAAAACGCTCTCGTAATAAAGTGATTCACACAAATCAATTCAAACTCAATCGAAACCCACTGAAGCCACACAGAAAGAGAGAGGGAGAGAGAGAGAGAAAGAGAGACAGAGAGAGAGAGAGAGGGAGGTCGGCACCATTTGTCCAATGATTTGTTAACTAGCGACAAACTTTTATTGCTCTGGCATCCAACCAACAACAAAGGACGAAGGAGCCAAAGGACCCAAAAGGAGCCCAAACAGCGATAGCGCAAATTATGAATTATGTACTCGAATTCGGCAAGAAAGCGAAGGAAATCAACATGAATGCAGACTGAAGAATTGGTAGTTGGAGGAAGAGTGGGCAAAGAGAACATGAATGGAACTGGAACTGGGAATAAGCAGCCTGAACTTGGCCAGGAAAATAAATAAATAAATTACGCAAATAACAAACAAAAGAAACGAATGAAAGAAAAACAAAGAAACAGCAAAAAAAAAGAAAAATATCCAAAAAATACCACAAAAAAAATACAAACAAAAAACAAACGTAAAGACATAGAAAGCGAACACCAAAAAAAAAATAAATAAATAAAAAAAATAAAAATAAAAATAATAATTCGCCACAATTTCATTTACATAATGACAGTGTGAAGGAAAAGCAACTAGAACCACGCAAAGCAGCAAGTGAAAGGGAGGACAATGAAGGGGAGACGGGGAAGGGTATTTTAGAGAAGCAGCCCCTTTCGGAAAATTCACACTTTTTAATGCGATAAATTTACAAGGCAGCTGGGAAATCTGCAGTCGACAGGCCCTAAAAGTAGGCAAAACGCAGACATTGCCGCAGTCACCAGGAGCAGCACCAGGAGCAGCACCAGGAGCAGCAGCATCGCCACCTGCCAAGACGCAGCTAGCAATGGGTGGCTGGTTTGGGATTGGAGGTGGTTGGAGTTGGTCTGTGGGTGGCGTGGTACAGTTTTCTTTGGGGGGTTATGAGGGAGGCAGGGCAACAATAAAACGTTTTAAGCAAAAATCCCCATGAGGATTAGCTTGGACCGCATAAATTTCACGGCAGTCAGCCAAAGTCGAGCAGAGAGAGAGAGAGAGAAAGAGAGAGGGAGAGACGAAATAGAATGGCTATAAAGGAAAGAAAAAGGGAGGGATAGAGGAAGAGAAGGATAGTGAGAAGGGGAGAGAGAGAGAGGGGGAGAGAGGAGAGAGGGAGGGGGAGAGAGAGGAGAGAGAGAGAGAGAGAGGGAAAAGCAGAGGAAAAAATATAGGAAGAGACATAGAAAAGTACAGATAGAGCAAAGGGCAGTAACAGGAGTAACTTGATTGCTAGCCTTTAAGTCGGCTTGGTGTGTGTGTGTGTTTGTCTGTGTGTATGTGTCTGTGTGTGTGTGTGTGTGTGTTTGTGTGTGTTTATTGTTGAAAATTGAAGACAATGCTTCTGCGAATTGACAGATTTTATGATATGCACGCTTCCCACACACACATAGAAAAAAGAATGAGTGAGCGAGAGAGGGGGAGGGAGAGAGGAATAGGAGGCGTGTATATTCAAAACGCAAGCAATGGCTCATTTGCATAGCAGGTGGTAGCAGCTAGTCACGCCCACAACGCCCACACAAGGCTTGCATCTGCCAGGCAGTTGACAGTTAAATAAAAGCCATAAAAATGCGTAAAAGCTGCTACTTTATTTTCATTATACTGCAAAACACACACAAACACAAACACACACATACACGCTTTATGCCCACTTGATCTATGTCTGGCTGTGTGAGTGTGTGTGTGTGTGTGTGTCAGAGTGTGTTGGCGCTTTGCATACTTTTAGGGGCACTCAAAGTCTGCTTTCAAATTGAATTATGCACCTAATGGCGCGGGTCTGAGCCTGAAACAAAAGCCAACGGATAGAGCGAGCTTCAATTGAAGAGAAAGAGAGAAAGAGAGAGAGAGAGAGAGATAGAGAGAAAGAGAGAGAGAGAGAGAGAGAGACAGAGAAAGAGAGCTATAGATAGTTGCGTACTACACTTGACTAATGCCTCTGGCTTAAGTGATTTTATGCGCCGTTAATCAAGCAATTAAAAATGGTTATAACAAATTATAAACAATTATAAAAAATTATACAAAAAAATATTATACACTTAAATGCTGCAAGCCAAATTGTTAATCATTTCAATTGCAGTCAAAGAGCAAAATCAAAAGCAAAAAAAAAAAACGCAAGATTAAGAAAATGTTGTCCTCGAGCAATTCAAATACTATATTTGAACTAACTATTGCTAACTATAGCAAATGATTTTAAAAGCAATAGTTAAAGCTGTGAGTGAGTACAAGAGTCGAGTGTGCTGTGTGTAGTACTGACGGAAGTTTTGCTTCAATTTAGAAAAAATTTCTATATTAATTTTTGTTTATGGGTAGATTAAGCGACTTAAAGAAAAGATTCCTCAATATAAGATGTTATTTTAATATTCAAATCGTTAATAATTTCATCTGTTTAAGACTTAATGGATACCAGGGACAAACTTGGTATTATTTAAGAGCTTATTGTCTTAACTACTATAGTTAAAAATTTGGTTATTTTTCGATTACATTTAGAGAAGTTAAAGCAAGGTAAACATGGAGATCCAAAGTGAGCATTTTCGGCATATTATGCTTTAAATAATGGGATTTTTCGCAGAACCATATCTTTCTTATGATATAATATCTATCACAATATTCGACAGTATATCTCTTATATATATTCCGCATATTCTGTATCTAAGCAACATTTATATTATATGTTGTCTATGTACGTTCAAGAGCACAATTATTTCGGAATAATAAATTCCGATTATAATAATTAAATTTAAATTGCTTCTGTGTAGTCATTAGTCATACTTGCCGAAATATTTAAAAATGTAGAACTTATTCGAAGTGTTCTACTTTAAGTCATGCCTAGACTAGTTTATCTAATTTATTGCTTTAAAGTATACGCTTCATCGCTTCGACTTATTAGCTTCAACTCGATGTAGTTGAACATATATGACCATACGATGTGTTTAATCTCATGCTCTATTTGCAGCGCTAATTATAGTAGATTGCACTTTGCACTGCTTGAACTGTTTGTACTGCTTACACTGCTTGTCCACCCCGTGTCAATATCAATTATATTATTGGTCAAAAGGGAGACAAGCAACACTTTTTACCATCGTCCATATAATCTATGCATAATATATGGACACAGCGGGCAGTCAGGCGAATCTGTCACTGCAAGGAGCAGCAAAGGAGCAACAAGAAACCGCTTCAATCTCCTGTGTGTCTCTAGCCTTTGCCGATGCCCTTTGCTTCGATGTCCTCCGCTTTGGAAGCATTGAAAAAAAAGAACCGGTTTGCATTGCCAAGTCGCCCGAAAGTATGCAGCAAGAAAGATTTACGCGCTGCTCAATCATCATTAAAAAGCTGGCAATGCCAACAGAGCAAAGAAAACGCACAAGGACGCCAAGGATATGGCCGAAGATGAAGTTGGCAATGCTCCTGCTGGAATGGAGACATGAAAATGTGCGAGTGTGTGTGGGAGAAACCTAACCGTTGGCCCAGGCGCAGGACCTTCTTAACATTTCCCTTTTCATCGCCGGCGACTCACTCAAGCGCCACAAAGTGTTTCCTTTCGGACAAAGCCCTACCACCCTCTCACACAAAATCGCACAATTGTCTGTTTCCATCTCTATCTATCTCCCTCTGTTGCTTGGATCTGCGCCAGCTATGGATGTACGGATACGGTTCTAGCCAGTACCTAGACTGTTGCCTGTTGCGCCGCCGTCTAAATCCAAATTGAGATGTCGTCGCGTCGTTTTCGCTTCCGCTGTGAATGCACTGGCAACAGGCAGACTACAAAGAGAGAGAGAGAGAGAGAGAGAGAGAGAGAGAGAGAGAGAGACAGAGAAAGAGAGAGAGAGAGGACATTACTAGCGGCCGCAAGCTGTGAGCCAACTTTGTCAAGCAATTATTTTTAGCAGCTGGAGTAAAAGCAAAGTCCTGGCACCGTCTTTTCTCTCAGTGTATGTGTGTGTGTGTGTGTGTGTGTGTATTTTTTTTTTCTCCTCTTTATTATTTGTGTTTGCCTTTCATATAAACGAGTGCAAATACTTTTTTAAGTGCCTGTGTTGCCGCTGTTGTTGCCTGCTATTGACAGTTGTTGTCGGCGTGTCACGTTGCCTTTGCCCTTTGAAGTGGCAAAATATTTGACAAGAAAATGACTTTTCCTTGGCCTGATAAAGCGCGGCACAGGCCAAATGCCAATTGCCAGAATCGGCAACAACAACAACAACAACAAGCAAAACAACAGCAACATGAACAGAATCAGTTTGACTTATGAGTTAACTAAACACGCTGTGAATTGCGAGTTCTTAGCTCCCTCGCGCTATTAGGCACTCCCCGAATCTCACTTTCTCCCTCACACAAACATACTAAAGAGAAAAAGAAGAAAATGAAAAAGAAAAGAAAACATTTACGTTTCCCCTTTCTGCATTTGATACTCTAGCTTTTGCCTCGGCTCATATCCTTGCTTCCACACGCAACACAAACATCATATTGCGGAAAAAAACCAAAAAAAAAAAAATAAAAGACATAATAAAAAAACGAATAAAAAGAAATATTAAAAAAAATTGAGTAAATCGATTTGAGTCGACTTGAGACAGTGAAATGTGTCTTTCGAAATGCTTGATTGGGCATTGAACCCTTCATGTTTTTCCAGTTCGGCAGTGGAAATCTGTCAATGCAGTCACAGATTTGCAGCCACTGTAACAACAGCATCTTCATCGTATCACAAACCCTTTGAAGATTCATTGATTGATTGATTGATTGATTGATTGATTGATTGATTGATTAATTTATTGATTGATTGATCAATCAAGTGCAATTTAACGTTACATTTTTACTAAAAGTTTTTTCAAACAATTAAAAAATGCTTTGAAGCCAATTTGGCCATAGATTACTTATTTGAAAGATTATATGCATCCAATACATTTCCGTTTACAAAGTTTTCTTTTATAAGAAGATCATATATATCTATGGCTTATGCTTCTTAAAAATTTTACAGTAACTGATAAACTAATGCCAAGTAAGCGTTTATTGATAAACGCTTGCGATATTCTTCCACTTGACGTCAAACCCCCAATCTAAACCCCTACAATACTAATACTATACTCAGTCATCTTTGATAGACAGACAAACATATGGTCAGAGAGACAGACATGGCTCAATCGAATCGGTTTCTCTTTCTGATCTAAAATATATATAATTAATGGAGTCTGACATGCCTCCTACGCACAAATCGACAATGTTAATAGACCCTTTTGTGTATTTTAAACAAATTATAAACAATAACAATATCTACGAAATTTCAGATACATTGACAAATTGACAAATTTTATAAATTTTATAATTTTTTTTACATTTATAATTTACAATATTTATAAACATTTTGTTTTAAAACTTGCTTTGTAATTCAGATTAAAAAGTTTTACATTATAGAGAGATGAATAGATTATCGTAGAGAAGTGTAAAGTATAGTCATTGATATGAATTTTTGTAGTTTTCAGTTTAAAAACTCAATTAAAAAACTACTTAAACTTGAAGTGACGTAAAAGTTTAAAAAAAAGTTTTTATGCACAAACATCTAATGAAAATCGCACAAATTTGTACAAATAATTTAGAAATATCTGGACATTAAAATTTTCCACAAACGAAAGTTCTCGTAAAAAAAAAACACGGGAATGAACCTAAAAAAGATTAGAAAGATAGTTGTCTCTGCCCAACTTGAACTTGATGACTTTTCAAGTGAAATGCTTGTTTAAAAACTGTTGAAAAAAAACCAAAAAGCCACTGTAGCTACAGTCACAGCCATTTGACATAGCTATACCTCACCAGCTTTAGGTACAACTTCAGATTCAGCTTTAGATTCAGATTCAGAATGAGCTTAAGGTTCAGGTTTGGGTTTAGCTTTGGCTACAGTGTCAGCTGGTTTGTGAGGCTCTACTAGCTTCTAGCTGGCCACAAACGTGGCTTCCACTTGAGTTTAATTATATTTCTCCCCTCAAGTTTTGTGAATTTACCTTGTTTATTTTTATTACTTTGTGCGGTGGCTGGCGCTTTATTTACATGAATTTTTTTCAATTTACCTTTATGGCCGAAACAGCAGGGCCACTACGAACATAGACGGGCGGGACAGACTGCCAAAGAGAGTTAGAAAGATAAACCAGAGAGAAGAAGAGTGGAAGAGTGAGAAAGTCTGACCAGTAAACAGGGCTCTAAGTCTGTCCGTTTGTTCGTCTGTTCGACTATGCGTCTGTCTTTCTGTCTCTCCGTCTCTCCGTCTCTCTGTCTCTGTCTGTCTGTCGCTCTATTGCCTTGTGCGCGCCAAGTTAATTAAGTGCTCAGCCCCAGACTTAGCCTGCTCTATGGCTATAGCTATAGCCTCCAGATTCAGTCATCAGCTGTGGGTGGTTGAGGTTGATGTAGAGGGTCTGCACGAATTATATTTCTATTAAATGCTTTGGTTTGCTTTTTATTTATTTATTTATTTTTTTGTTTTTTTCCGTTTTCCTTTTTTTTATGTGTTATTGTGGCCTGACGCCGATTCTGATTTCCGTGGCGTCAATTGAATGCAGCTCGCACAGCTAATTTGGGCCATAGAAATTGGCATTTTTTGTTAGCTTTTTGTTGGGTAATTGAGGCGCACGCTAAGTGCCCAAATATCCGTTTATCTTTCAGTCAGGGTCTCAACACCCCAACAATAATATAACGAACAACAACAACAACTACAAATAGCAACAGCAACTAAATTCGAGTTTCAATTTAAATTTGAATTTGAAATTTCCACTGTGAAGTCGAGTCAAAAGCTGAGCTGAGTGAGATGGGTCTAGAGGCAACCAATTTGCTGAGGGCGCATTCGAATTTCCGACGCAATTTCCGTTGTCAACACCTTGACAGCTGTCAAACACACATCACACACTAACACTAACACACACACACACTCACACACACACACATACACACGCACACATAAACAAACACACGCACTTCAGCACACTCAGCCACTTGACAGTCGAACGTTTTTCCTTCTTCATTTCTCTTCTTTTTTTTCTGTTCGTATTTGTTTTATGCACCGCATTCGTTTCGTCTGCTTTTCATTTTGTTTGTGCGTTGCGGAAACGGAAATTGTTAGGCTTAATAGACAGTTCGAATTTCCGGTTGACTAGTAGCGGCACCTTTTTCTTTTTTTGTTTTTTTTTTTTTTTTTGTCGAGCCTTTGATGTGCTGCCCGTTTTGGTGCTGTTGTTTCTTTGCAAACTGCGCACAATTGGGCAATTATCATTTGGTTTAATCAGCACTGTGGATCTCTATAGTTCCTGAACCCATTCATTCAGTGAACTACCCTAGCACCACATAATTGAAAAGATCTACAGTATACTATAAAAAGATATAGTGGCAGCAACTCCGGGGCACTTTTATTAATCATATTCAATTTTTTGGTTATATCTTTCAGATATTGTGTGGAATTTGAGGTGATCAGAGCATCGAAGACCTGCCATAAGCTGCCACCCTATAATCTAATGCAGGAAGGTAAGTTTGATCGGAATATTGTACATGATTATATTTTTTCAATTCGACCGCAGAGCTTCTAATGTTTGCAGTGAAAACTATTGATATGGTATCACTATTGCTTTTTCCATTTTGTGATCCAAAACAGGCGATCGCATTACTGTACGCTGTGACCTGGAGGCGTTGATACCCGATAAGGATGCCACGGCAACCGGAAATGGGAATAAACAGACAACGACCACAACAACAACAACAAGCACGCACAGGACCCCATATCTGATGGATGGCAACGATAACGCGGACAGCAGCAGTAGCAGCAATAACAACGACGATGACAATGGCAATGATGACCAGGACGAAGGCGAAGATGACGAGGATGAGGAAGAGGAGTCAACTGACGACGATGATGCACAGAATATCCTCGGGCCGGACGGTCAAACAGAAGGTGCCAGCAATGAGGGCTACGACAACTACAAGCACCCAAGGCAATTGCATCATCAGCGTTCATCATCGACGTCAAAGCGTAGCGCCAATCCGAATGGAGCGCCTCCATTGCCGTTGTCCGTGCAGCAACTGCAGCAGCAACAGTTGCTAATGAACTACCATTGTCGGGGGGAGGGTCTATCCGGTCGTACGACGCGTTGGAGTGCGCTGCCGGCGCCCTCGTGTCGTGGCAAGTGGTTGCGCCTCACCATTGGGCCCCCTAAGAAATGCAACCATGCACAATTCATATTCATCTAAGCGCCACACACACTCACACACACACTCGCACATACACTAACTTTACCCAACACACACACACACACGCACACACATAAAAGGTACACAGAAGTCCAAAAAATGTTTTTTTTTTTTTAGGCATTAACACGTCAATATGATAATGTGAAGCATTAGTATATGAAGGGTATGCGCGTAGTCTGTGTATGTTCACAAGAAGAAGGTAAACAGAGTAAAGTGAAAGAGAGGAATCTTAAAATAATGAATGAGAAAGAGAGACAAAAGAAGAGAGAGAAATAGAGCGAGTCCATATCATAAGTGAAGCATGCTAAACGATACTCACATCCCTAACGCCAGTCAAAACGCCTATCGAACTTAAGGATATTTCATAAGAAGGCTGCAGTCGTGTGCACACAACTAATTTCAGACAAATGCCTTTTGAACTTATAGCTATGCCAAAACAAGGCTACAGTAGTGCACACACAACTGCAGAAGCCTCGATGACTTGACTGATGACTTTACACCATCATAGATCAAATACAGAAAGTTAAGAGTAAGAAAGACTAGAAAAAAGAGATGAAGAGAAATTGGGAGTGTAATGAGTCGAGGGAAATATAAAGTTCGATGGGGCAAGAACCACATCATAACCTATAGGCATATAGTACACGCACACTATATAGAATATACTAAATATTGAATGTGTAGATCCGCTGAAATGAGCCTTTCTCATATACATATATGTATCAAATGCTTATTATCCACTGATCTCCAAATGCAACACTACGAAATATCTAACCCACTCACACACAACCACACACTCATACCCACACGCACACTCACAACCACACACTCATTCTTCTACACACACACACACACAGAGACAGACAGGAACTCGTTTGTAAGTGTTTAAACTTTAAGACAGTTAATTAAGCTAAACAATTGAAATAAATACGAATATTGAGTGTTTTTTTTTCTTCCCCTCAGTCCTCCCCCCAAGCGCTGTAGTAGAATGCGCACTCAAATCGTAATTGTAGTAGTTGTGTACGATGACAATTATCAGATTAAAACTATCGATAGTACCATACAATACTATCGTATTATTTTACCAATAAATTAAAAATGTTTCAATATACCTTAAGTTACATGTATTTCTTTAATTAGAAATTCTTTAAGATTACCAGTATGGTATCGTACTATCGATAGTTTTAACTGGTTTAATTGGAGCTCTACACAAAGTTGTAAATAACATATATATTTACTAATATTCCGCTGAATGTGCTGAATATGATAATTGAAGCTAAGAACATGCAAAAGCAAAACATGAACTGCAAGATTAAAATATACCGAACGATAATAATTATATCCAACTAACTATCGATATAATACTATACCCAAATAAATACGAATACGAATACCAGTAAAAATACTAATAATATAATAATAATAATAATTGTATTAGCCCCATACATGTGTGTATACATAAATTTATTATCGAGATGAGATTTTTGATCACAAATGTATACGCAAATTTTGACCTGCGCAGAGATATAAGCAGTACGAGTAGTACCCTATACACCCGGTTTAGGGCAATCTACAAAATGATATATAAATTAATTTCTAAACAGAATTTCTAAACACTTACATACATACAAATTTTAAATTGAAATCTGTTCGATCGTTTTGCAAGATTCTATTAAAGTGAATACTCCTACTTCGATATTTGTGGCAGCTCGTTTGTGTCATATATTTGTAACTGGATCGAATCTATCGATTTAGATATAGAAATTAACTATATAACCATTCGTACATCATACCCAAGCATCAGCTCATCAATTTTACTCGCATAACTAAACTCAAAGTAAAGCTAAGCACCATAATACACCCAATAGTATCTCATAAGACATGAAACTATGATTATAGGGTATAAAGGAACCATTCAAATTGAAAAGAACCGAACCGAACCATACAGTTGCGAAACGAATCGCTTATAGTAAATGTATTTTCCGTATCGAGATCTTACTTACCAATACACTTAAATCGCCGCAGATCATAATGAAAAACGAAAACAAAGAAAAAATATTCAGCTTGAAAGATATAAGAAAAGTAAACAATAAAAAAAAAACTTGCATGAAAAATGAAAAAGAATAAAACCCATAAAACTAAAAAAAAAATTATAAATTGTATAAGTAATTATATGAATATAAATGGATAATTGATTATATTTAAATGGAAATCTGCAAAATTAAGCATTCACAATAAAGAACAAAAATATAATTTTAAAACTGAAATGCCAAATTGTTCTCCCTTTACGGCACAGCTTACTCGACTGCAGTGCCATGCACTGTTATAATTGTAGAACACTTGATCTACACTAAGAAATATTTTCCAAACGTTGTCGCATCATGTTTGGGCTTGTTTGCGCTGCTCTCTCTTTCTCTCTCCCTCTCTCTCTCTCTCTCTCTCTCCCCATCTCTCTCTCTCTCTCTCTCTTTCGCTCTCTCGCTCGCTCTGACTGTGCGCATGCGCGCAGTGGAGCTCAGCTGATTTTGGTTTTACCGTTTGACCCAATTGCGCAGGTGCCAAGACCCAACAGCGCCAGCACCGGCTTCTGGCCAATTGTAGGCAAAATGCCAGCAACAACTTTTTATTTATTTTTTATTTCTTTCACTTGCTGCTTCTGTTTCTTCGTCTTCTTCTTCCTGTTCTTCTTTCTTTTCATTTCATTTTGTTTTTGGTATTGTAATTTCTCTACACATGCAGTGCTTTACAGTGTGTGTGCGAGAGTGAGAGTGCGCGCACAGTGGGCAAAAACAGAGTTTATGCAAAAAAAAAAAAAAAAAAAAAATTTAATTGAAAATTAAAAACAATCAAGAAAATAAAATTACACCTTATTCTATATATTTTATATAGTGATATCGAACAAAAATTAATGATTTAAATGTACATTCATTTTAAATTTTTTTTTAATATTATTTTTATTTAATTATTTTCCTTTTAATGAAATTTTTGCTAAAGATAGAAATTGAAATAAAAACAATTGGATATATTTGAAATAATTATTGAAATTGTGAAACTGCTATATATTATAGATGGTTTGATGCTAAACAAGTTATCACATAGGCCAAAATTTGTCTATTAAAAATTTGACTAAATTAAATATTGAATTAAATTAATATTCTAAATAATAATAATATTCTAAATTCAAAACTATGTTATTTTGCTTCTGATTTGAGTTTGTATAGTTACTCAAATCAACCCACTGTATGCAAAGAAACTACAACATTATTTTCATTTTGCCCCAACAATTAGCCAGTTTGCCCACTGTGCAATAACACAACCATATGAAGCTTTTCACTCAATGGAAGACTTTGAATCAGGGCTAATCGATTAGTTCCACAGTAGACACCAGAGAAGTCGCACGTCGCGTTGGTGAATTGAATATAAAAAAAAACGTTAGCCCCTGCCAAAAGTTTCTGATTTGCGAACTTACTGTTGGTTGTTTGCTGTTTTTATGGTATTTATTTTTATTTTTATTGATTCAGTGTGGTGCTCATATTTTACATCTATCTTTGCGTTTTGTGATTCATCAAGAAATCGCCGAATCACGTCGTCGATCAGTTCGACACACTGTGCCTCTGTCTGTCCGTTGTCTATTGTTCTTATTCTTATTGTTGCTTTAGTGCTTAAAGTATACGTTATGTTGTTGTTGTTGTTGTTGATGTTGTTGTTGTTGATGTTATTGCCGCGAAGAAAGTTGTCTTGAAACATGTTAATTGTGTTTGGTGTGACTGGTTGGATCGGCTGTTGCTTCTGTTTTACCATCATCGCATATCATTCCGTTTGACAATTCATCACAACAATTATATACCATACCATATATAGCATACTTAATAATTTCTAATTAATTTTCAATTAGAAAATTTCAATATGAAATGCAAGTAAATATTAATTTAATTAATAGAATGTTAAATTAAAATCATTTCGAATTTTAATCTTCAATAAATTGCAATTGTAACAGTTTCATAAGGATTTTAAAGAACAGTTAAACTAGTTAATGTTTAATCGCAGGTCATTTAAATTAAAATTCTAGTAAAAGAAAGTATTAATTTTTAATATTCTCTCTTTATCTATTATATTATAATTATAATCTCTAGATCGTTAGCCTTTACAGTCAGTTATCAGTTATCCAATTTTCTTTACAAGTTTTACTAATAGTACCAAGACATCAAAGGACTTTTCAATAAGAGGTGTTATTTTTGGTATTCAAACTAAAAGACAATTTTTTTAGACAAATGATCATATGTTAAATTCATAAGAAAAATAAAACATATCATTTTGATTAAATGATATCTTAATGCTATTTAAGAGAAACTTTTGTATTGTATTTCATTGTTTTGATTGATGGTTTCTAAAATTCAAACTGGGTTTCACAAATTGTATAGATTTGAATACGATTGAGCTATTCATGTATTCGAATAAAAATTTAAATATTTTTGATATTTTTGATTTCAATAAAGATTCACAGCAAGTCCGATTAGAATTTCTAAACAAATAAAGTACTATTAAAAATAATGTGATAGTATATTAATTAAACATGAGTATATTCGACTAATATTCGAAGAACCTATTTTCAACGCGGAACTAGTTGAAGTAAAACCAAATGCATATTTATTATAGAGATCCATACAAATGTCCCGATCGTACAGTGTGAATGCTGTGGCGCTACTCGTGATGGTATCCAGTACATTCATGGGCACCGAGGCGGTGACACTCAACATTAACGCGCCCCGGCAGACAAGCGTTAATCCAAACATACCGTTATGGAAGCTACGTGTAAGTTTAGTGCTAATATATTATCAATAATCTGAATCTAATATATTTATAGGCATGCGAGAAACCCCAAAAGCACAAGATGAACCCGCATTATGTGTGCGATGAGAATGGCGATGTGAAATGTCTGCCCGGTTGGCAGGGTGACCTATGCCAGGTGCCCATGTGTCGGCGTGGCTGTGATCCCATGAATGGTACGGCTCATCATTGACCATCAAGTTTTGTTAACATTTACAACAATTTTTACGTTTAGGCTACTGCCAGCGTCCGGGCGAATGTCGATGCCGCATCGGTTACACCGGAGATCAGTGCGATAAATGTATACCATTACCCGGCTGCAAGCACGGCACCTGCAAAAAGCCCTTCGAGTGCGTCTGTAAGCCCGGCTGGGATGGCCTCTTCTGCACAGAACGTAAGTGTGACCAATTTGTATAAATTCTACTGCAACTTGTGTGTATTATCTAGTATTTTCTATCAACGGCTGCGCCACAGTTGAGTAACAGATGAGCGTCATGTAATGTCCTACGCTGTTACATTTACAGAGTGTTATTTAGATGTTAAGATACAAAATAATATTACAGATATTTAACATTTATTTGCTATTCTTAGTTTTCATATTTGAAATTTAACTGTAGTATATTTTACAACATGTATGCTGTATATTTAACCACTTGTATATGTATGCATATGTACTCAACTGCACAGTTGAGCAACGGTTTATCAACAGTTTACCCCGAGTAGCGATAGGCCTACAGGATCGCTCAATGTTCGTCACAGTTGATCAACAGTTCTAACAGTTGATCAACAGTTCTAACAGTTCTAACAGTTGAGCAACAGTTTGTAACAGTTGAGTAACAGCTTAGGAACGGCTACGCTCCATATTCAGAGTTGCTGCTGTATCGCTGTTACTTGATCTAAATAATTTTATATATAAAGGATAATAAGTATTTTATTTACATTAAATTGAAAGCAACGCCAAACTAAGGCATAATAAAGTCCCGCCGGGTTATTAATCGAAAACGGATTGCTGTTAAGCAGCATAAATACCGATAATGGCAGAGCTGTTAATCGATTAAATTCGATATTTTCAAAGAATGCGCTCAAGGTAGGGAGAACTATTGAAATTGTAAGATTTATACATTCTATTTATAATATTTATGTATTTGATAATTATTATATTATTATTATTATTATATAAATTATCAATAATATTGACTATATTTGTAACTATCGCAGCCAGCTGCCGCAGTGGGTGTCATAGTAAACGCGGGTACTGCGAAGCACCCGGCGAATGCCGATGTTTCCTTGGCTGGTCGGGACGCAGTTGCACCGAATGCGCCACAATGCCGGGCTGCCAGCACGGGACATGCAACAAGCCGCTGGAATGCAACTGCCAGCCCGGCTACACTGGTCTGCTATGTCAGACGGGTGAGTATTAGTTGCAAATGAAGACGCAAATGCAAATGTAAATGCAAATGCCAAAGCAGATGGAGTGAATCCTTAAATAATATGAAATAACTGCTTGCAGCACTGTGCGCCTCCGATTGCAGCAAACAGCATGGGTATTGCCGCAAGCCAGGCGAATGCCGGTAAGTACCTCTGGTTGTGGTTGGAGTGCAGCCAAAGAGTTATGTACCACGCTGTAACGATATACATATATATCAATTTCACAGCTGCAAAGTGGGCTGGACTGGTGCACAGTGTGACAAATGTTTTCCATATCCTGGCTGCGTAAATGGCGACTGCGATGCGCCGTGGGAGTGCAATTGCCGTTCTGGCTGGGGCGGTATGCTCTGCGATGAGAGTGAGAAAATAACATAAGACGCATAACATATGTGTGCTTATTATATATACATGTGTGTGTGTGGATATATATTTTTAAATATATATATATTTACTTGCAGAGCTTAACTATTGTCAGGAGCAGCCTGACACCTGTCAGAACGATGGCAAATGTGTCTCACTGAGCCGCGAGGATGGGAGCTATCGTTGCCATTGCCGCCAGGGTTATCTGGGTAAAAACTGTGAAATAGTCGATGATTTTCTTTTGACGTCGGTGGCGCCACCGCGAATAACACCACCACCGCTGCTGACCGCGGAAACAGGTGCGCCTGATGACAGTGACAAGCAGCAGGAAATGGCGGAGCAACAACACCAAAAGGAGAGTAAAGTAGAGCAGGCGACAAAGTTGCCATCAAATGACACAACAGCTGCTACTGCTGCTTCTTCTGCTGCTACCATGGCTACAGTTACCACAACGACAGTCACTACAACAACAAGAGCAGCATCAACAACACCAACAACACCTACAACAAGAACAACAGCAACGCCAGCAATAGCAGCACCGGCGCCAGCAGCAGCAACAAAATACAATGGCAACCACAATGCGTCTAATGAAGCGTTAAGCATTGTTGCAGCTGCTGATAAAGCGACAACAGTGAGGTGCGCCAAAAGAACAACACCAGCAGCGGCAATAGTAAAAGCAACAGCAACATCAACGGCAACAGCAACAGCAATTCCGACTAAGGGCAATGCAACAAGTGGAAGGCCCACAATGGACGCCACCATACACTTGAGTGCACACGAACAGCAGCCACAGTTAACGGCGAAGCCCAATGAGGAGCAGCAACAGAAACACCAACAAAAACAACAACAACAACAGCAACAACTGAGTAGTGATGACGACGATGACGAGGACGACGATGATGAGGACGAGGATGAGGATGATTACGAGGAAGGAGATGGCGATTATGATGATGAGTAGGATGGCAATGATCAAATCATACCAAATATTATCAGAGCAACATATATAGGCAATATACATATACATATGGATATACTTTATAAATATAAATACTATAATATAAACTGTCTCTAATTTAAGTGCAATAATTTTTTTTAACACTTAAGTATAAATACAATTTATTTATTTATTTAATAGCACTGTGTATTCTGTATGCAAAAAAAGAAGCCAATGGATACTTGAGAATACTATCATATCTGCTGGTTGCACAAAAATAATATGTTTAAAAATGTGCAAACCCAACAGTAGGGACGGTGCCTGACAGTAGTGACCTTGTGCT
Source organism: Sphaerogastrella javana (assembly GCA_037040025.1). Lineage (NCBI taxonomy): Eukaryota > Metazoa > Arthropoda > Insecta > Diptera > Drosophilidae > Sphaerogastrella > Sphaerogastrella javana. Next base: position 363 of record JBANCZ010001440.1, on the reverse strand, counting down.
TGGCATTTTCGACATCGAATTTTTACAAAGTGAATAGACCCTTACGTGTTTTTATACACAAGATCAAATAATAATAATAACAATAATACATATAATATAAAGCAATAGGTTTAAGAGCATTTTAGTTATGCAATATTTTGTGTTTAATATGCAAATTTGAAAGCACGAATTAAGTTCTAGTTCCAGGTTTAGACTATTTAATCTTCAAATTCTATAAACACATGATTTTATTAAACTTTCGGTTACAAAAAAATGTCTCTAAGCTCATTCGTTCACCCACAAAATAAAAACCCACACAAAAAATAAATAGATTTAAATATATTATATATATATATATATATATATATATATATAGCATTTTCT
>JBANCZ010001439.1:0-21688 GCA_037040025.1 Sphaerogastrella javana | reverse complement strand
TTCTGCCCCAAAAATACTATTATGTTCGAAAAATACTAAACGCAGGGTCCCTACTGTCGGGCCAGTCCCTACTGTTGTATATTTTTTATATCCAGTAAGATGAGTTATTTATATACATTTTGATATATTTACTATTTCATTTAAAAAATTCATGTAGAATTTTTTTGACAATTTTAAGTAGTGTTTAGTGATATTAAAGCATTTAAATAGGTTCAACTTCCTATAAGATGTTTTATTTATATATATTTCGAAATTAAATAAATGAAAATTTTCTATAATTTATAATATATCTATAGAAAATTTATATGACAGGTATAGAAGTAGTTTTACTTCCTATGAAGATCTTTAAAATGTGCAGAAAGAGTTTTATTGAGTTTTCAATAAGATTTATAATTTATATATTTTTTTTTAAATATGATTATTAAATGAGAACAAAATAATTAAATGCAAATTTTCTGAAATATTTAATATATTAATATAGAATTTCTCTGTTAATTTTTAAAGTAGTTTTTAAGCCACTCAAAACGATTAGAAAAATTTAAACAGATGCTGCATAACTCATTCAAATTTGGACATATATTTAAAGCTTTTAGACTCTGCAGCTGAATTTAAGTGAAATCAATTTAAATGCAGATGCCATGGGATTCGAGTTTTGGGCATTGCATTTGCATAGAACTAATAGTGTTAAGCACAAAGTTTCGATAAGCAATCACAGAAGGCGTTTCGAAAGTCAAATCCAAGCTGAAACTGATTTCCAATCCCAAAAAGAAAAAGAACAAAATATAAAAACAAATTTGAAAACAAACAAAATCAACAAAAAATAAATAAAAAACACGAAGAAACAAGCAGACGGCGCTGCTTCTGATTGACATTTCAATTAAATTATAGCCAAAGGCAGAGCGATTTGCCGCTTTGCCACTGACGGCATGTTTCGAGTGCAGAAAGTTTTACTCAGCGAATACTATGAGATCTACGAGCCCGTTATGGTGGAGAGTCCCTTCACCCTGGTCGATGCGGACGGGATTGGGGTGCGCCAATATCAAGTAGGACTCACTAGCCATCAGCTTGTATTTGGGTCGGATAACTTCTATAAGAATGAGGATCATCGGGAGTTGAAGCAACCCAATTATAATAATCGTGGCTTTGATCCAGAAATTGAATGTTTTGATCTGATTAGCATGGTGCCACTGGAGTACATACGCTTCAATTTCTATCGCAAACACGATCGCTATCTGATGATGATCAGCATACAGCTGCTGCTCAGCGACTCCATTACGGAGCGTCCCATGATCTTTGAATTTGGTGGTCATATCCATAAGCAGTACTACTGGCATACATGGCGTGAGCGTGTCTCGACCATACGTCTGTACCAGCCACGCCTCAATCACATTACTGGCTCATCGCCCTTCTCCAGCAGTGATGTGCATGTGGAGCAGGTGGAGCATCAAGTTCAAGTCCACATGCCCAAGAAGTATCATTCCGTTTACAGTTTGTGCTACAGTTCTTCTGGCGGTGGCTAAACGAAAACCAAAAAAACGAAAACTGAAAACCGAATGCCGAAAACTGAAAACCATAAACCGAAAACTGAATTCCAAAAACCGTCAACCGAAAACTTGCCAACTTGTAAATATTTTATGGACATGGCTAAGCAGATTTGCTACCAATTTGATGAATGCAAAGTTAAAGCCAAAGTTCAACCTTTTGCCTTATTTATGGAAAGCAGCAAAGACATGTCTTTGGCTTTTCCTTTTTCTTTCTGTTTTGAAGTTGCTTTTCGTTTTTTTTTTCTTCCCTTTTGCACGAAGATGAGTGAAATTAAGACTGAAACGCATTGTGTTGCTTATTTCATTTCCATCAGATTCTCCGATTCTCAGATTCTCACATTCTCAGCTTCTCTGATTGTTTACTTGTTCTTTGTTATTGTTTTTCGTTTTCAGCTTTCGGTTTTCAGTTCTCTGCGGCTGCAGCTGGCGGCCAAAAGTCTTTTTCGGTTTGCTTGGCGGCTTTTGCGGTTATTTGTAATGCCACTGACTTCCTAACATTACTAGCTTTATTCTACGTATATATATTTTTTTCTTTTTGCTATTCTTGGCCAACGAAAAAGTTTTCAATTTGTCGACAAAACTTAAGCCGCAGCCGCAGCAACACTTGTTCGAATCGGGAGTCCAAGTCTACAAGTATTCGTCTCCGTCTTGGTCTCAGTCTGAGTCACAGCTTCAATCTGTCCTCGATGTCTGTCTCATCTGTCCTGTCTGAGCGTGCAGCTGACACCGAAAATCAATTGCAATAAAATGCCCGGCAAATAAACACAAATAGAAATACCAACAAACGAAACCAACACTTATTGGTTGTACGTATATTTGAAGAGAAGAGCGAACGGGAAGTGGGAGGCGTGGGAGACTTGGCAATAGAGGCCACCATAGACATGGCATGGCATATCTTGGATACGTTGAATTTTCATTGGCTTTCAGTTTGTTTAGAGGCATTTAATGGTCAAAGTTTTTGTTACAGCCTGACGGACAGACAGACAGACAGAAAGTCTCACAGCAAGAGACGGGAGTGGAGGAGAAAGAATGTTGTGTTTGTGCTGTGTAATTTATTTGATTTGGTCTTTCGCATCGCTGTGCTTTTGGTGTACTGTGCCACAATGATAAATTGCATTTGATTTAATAAAATGTACAAAATGCTCGCATTAATCATACGCCATGTGGTGCGTGTACAATTTTAAAATTTCACACATTTCTCGTAACAGCAGCAGCAACACTGCCACGCCCACTGCCTTGTTTTTGTGCATTGCGTGGCTAATTAATGCGCTGCTACATAAACGAATGAAAACGATTTGCCGCAATCCGTCCATGGCAACGCCAATGCCAAAAGTTAATTAAAAACTCATCGGCCACGCCCACACCCCTTTCACAATTGACGCCTCCCAAAAGCGAGTGCTCGCACTCAATAAAAACAGTTCAATAAAATCGAGTTTAAAGTGGCGACACGCACGTCGCAAACAACACCAGGATGAGGACAAGTGGGAGCAAGTGGGAACAGGTGAGAAAAGGTGGGAACAAGACAAAAAAAGGTGGAAACAAGTGGGAACAGGTGGGAACAGGTTGGAAAAGACTCAACCCCTTGCCCCACATCCATTTAATTAGCCATGAAATACGTATATAGCCTTTGGAGCTGTTGTTGTTTTCCTGGCTTTAAAATATCCATGCTCTGTGCGTGAGTTTGAGCTTTAAGAGAATTTGTAGAATTTTGCACATTTTTTGTCTGGTTATTTACTTATTTATGCCATGTCATGGTCGAAGTCAAGTTCAAAGCCAACCAGAAGCCACATCAAAGCCCCCCAGCGTAATTGCTTGCCAGCAATTTGAATTTGAATTTGAAATTTGAAAATTTTACAAAAATTTGGCTAAATCTGTTGGTTATGCCACTGCGTTACGTTGTTGCGTTGTTGCGTTGCGCGATGTTGCGACGTTGCGGCTTCCCCTCCAACAACAAACAAATTTACATCGATTTATAGATATAAATATGCGTCAGTGTATATGTGTGTGTGTGTGTGTGAGTATTGCATTTATAAAATTGACAGCTCCATTTAGTTTGATGTGCTGGACAACAAGGATTTGAATTTGAAGTGAAGTTGGTCTGAAATATATATATGTATATGTATATGGATTTGATTGCTATCCTGCCGATTGACATGCTGCCAACACATTAAACCTCAGCTCTCGCTGGCACAAGTGGCATAAATTAAAGCTTCTATCTAAGTGAGTGTGTGTGTGTGTGTGTGTGCGCATGTGTATGTGCCTATGTTTGTATGAATTGACAGTGATGAATGTGTTTTATATTTATTGAATGCCAACGCGCCTTGAACTCCCTTGAATTGTGTCTGTGCGCATGCAAATGCCTGACATACTTCTACAAATTTACACACATTAAAAACGCACACGAATTATACAGGGTGACTCATGCATTCAATGCAAAATTATTGAATACATTTTTTATAATTTTTTATAATTTTTAAAATTTTTGTTAGAATTTAAGCAGTGATGTTATTAAATATGATTTTCTTAAGGACATACAGAGTCACCCTGTTCTAGTTACAGTCATAGCATTTGCATATACATAGGTACGTATATATATATACATATGTACATACACATATATACTTATGCTTGGCATATTTGCAGTTCAATGACCTCTGCATGTGCAGCATATTGCCATTGGATTTGCCTCAAGTGAGAATTGATCGAGGAGTCCGTTGGATACGATTTTTAAGGCTCTCGTCACTTTAAGCCATAATATATAGCTCCAGCTTCAGCCACAATCGTTTCGCTTCGGCTTGGAATCACTTTTAAATTGCACTTAAAATAGTCTGCAGCTTTTATGCCACGCTTGTTTATAGTTTCAATTGAGGCAAGTGGGCCATTGAGCGTAGTCTGAGCTGGCCTCGTATGTGGCCAGTTAAAGTACCTGGAGTAAATTGAAAACAATTTTCCGCAGCTTTCACCCACACACATATACGCACACTGGGACTAATTTTATTTGATTTTTACTTGCTGGCCGAGCAAACTTTTAAATGAAATGGAACGTGCCCGGCATGTTGAAAAAAAAGGCGGCTGCTTTTCACCGTTTCAGCTGCGGTATACCACAAAAGATGCGGCCAAGCACCAAGGGAAACCACATTAAAACTTGGCTAACAAACAGCAAACATGCGCCATCTCATTCGCACGCACAGTTTAAGTGCCAAAGGCTACCTTTTAGTATATAGTTCATGTGAGCGTACTTGCAGCCAAACTGCTCGAATAACAAATAGACGCTTTTAAAGTACCAACGGAAATTGCAAAGCAGCAGCAGAGAAATTGAGAGAGAAAGAGAGAGAGAGGGAGTGGGAGAGTGAGAACATTTTGTCGCCTTTTATTATAAGCCCTCAGAGCGCCCAACTCCTAGCGAATGTCGTGCTCCTGTACGTCAAAGTTTTGCGTGCTTGACTGTTTCACATGTCTCTCTCCCTCCCTTTCTCTCTCTCTCTCTCTCTTTCGCCCTCTCTCGCTCACTCTCTCTACCTATCTTCTCAACAACGCAACATAAAAATGAATCCAACAGCTTGCCTACGTTTTGCTTTGGTGTCAAGTGGAAAAGTGACTGCCATCCAGGAGCAGCAACAACAGTAAGTAAAAGCCGTTAATGTTTATGATAGTGATGGCACACACTTGCACTAACAGTCACGCAGACACATACACACGCACACACACGCACACACACACACACACACGCAGCATACACGGATTTTGGCCCTTACATCATCAGGTATATACGTCAAATTTATTGCATAGTTTGCGGGGCATATATTAAAGCCACAGCAGCAGCAGCAGCAGCAGATGGCAGCAGCCGGAACAAAAGCCAAAGCACAATGACATGGCTCTATTACAAAAGCTAAAAACCCAACGAGTACGTGACTGAGCATTATGCCGTTGCACCGCCGAGGTTACCAAATTGTGCACATCATTAATGTTGCACCATATGATAATATGCTCGCTCACTCATTGCAATTCAGCGTCCAGTCCTTTTCGGTCTAGTTTACTGCATTCAGTCCATTCATATTCAATTACATTGCCACTGAACTCTTTCGAGAGTTCAATTATAGTCTCTGTGGTATTTTTGGTTGCTCATATCACACCATATGCAGTTGAACTTGTGCTGCATTGCAAATCATGGTTTGTGGGTTTCTATTAGATTCATCATAGCTGAAATAAAGTGGTAGCCTACTGAAGATTACTGTTTATACGAGCAGATATCGTAGGCTTACTGTATGGTATAATATAGTAAAGTGGTATGTATTCGAATTATACGATAGAACAATTTTTTTTAAAATTAATTGAGAGGTAAATAAATTATTATAAAAAATATATAAAAAATAAAATGAAAAATATATTCATATTTCTGATGAGATTCAACTTATTCATTATGGTATAATGGCTCTACTTTTTGGATAAATTGAAAAATGTGAAGTGTATTTATTAAAATTAAAAACTACAAGTTCCGTTATTGGCGTCATTTCCCCCTACTTATTATAACTATTAATAAAAATACAATTATATTTTATATTACTTCAAATTTAATTGACATAACATTTTCTTGACACTTTTAGCATTGTCATACCCTTTTGCATAAGTTTATGCTGCATAGGGTATGGAAAACAAATTAAATGTGAATAATACATGCTTTTGAGCTCAAGTTGAATTATTTTTTATACACATAACATGGTCATAAATGTTGAATTATTTATATATGTATAAATATTTTCATGTAAATGTTTTTCTTATTCTATTTATTTTTTATGCACACACACAAACAAGTTGAACACTCGAATGGGAAAACTCTTCACCAAATATGCAATTCACAGTCGTTGTTGTCATTGTTGTTGTTGTTTTGTTTGTTTGTTGTTGTTGTTGTTCAGCAGAAACATAAGAAGCAGATAGTTGACATTGTCACTAGAACAACAATGAATGCTATTTCAATTTTTGTTTGTGCTCAAATTGCAATATGTGTATCACCCTCTCATTCATTGTCACCCTGTCTCTTTTTCTCACTCATTTTCTCTCTTTCAATGTGTGTGTTTGCATATTTATACTGTATGAATGAATGAAATTGCGTATACGCCTGTTGGTCTGTGCATCTTATATTGATTAGGAGAAGAAATTGTGCTCATTTTGTGTGGCATTTCATAGTATTAGAACGGCATTTGGCCATATTCAATTGGCTGGATGCTAATGGAAGCGATTTGGCCAAGCCAAATGGATTGGCTATATCCACAAATCTCAATGGGAACACGAAAGCTGCAACATAAACAAGCACATGGTAATGGATGGCATTTAGAACCTATTAAAATGCAAAACTTAGTCTTTGCCTACGATCTCAACTGGCACGTGTTTCTCTCTCTCTCTCCTCTCTCTCTCCTCACTCTCTCTCTCCTCCTCCCATTCTCTTACACAGTATATATGGAAAGTCAACAATGCGTGAGAATGCAGCAAAGCGTTGCCAGGTTCAACCCGGACCAGCCTGTCCGACTAAGCTAACTGTGGGCCAGTTCCATAGGCAGGCAGGAGGCTTACAAATCGAGCAAGTTAGTTATTTTGCAGGGCAGGCATGCAAAGGCCCACTCGAAGATACGATGGGCAGGCAAACAATCGTCCTCGATGCCACATGTTGGTATTTTCGTTTGCAAATTGCATTGGCCAATGCAAACGCCAGCCAAGGGGCCAGAGAGCAAAGGGCTCAAATGGGTGCAAACAGCAGCACTAAGAGTTCGGTCAATCCATGTGTGAGTGTATGAGTATGTCCATGTGAATGTTTATGTGTATATGTGTGTCTGTCTGTGTGTGTGTGTGTGTATTTGCAGTTGATGTCGCCTATTAAACGCCTCCCATTTGGCTTTCGGATTTTTTTTCAATGGTTCAGCCGCAGTTCGAGTGAGTTCAAGACTCACAGTTTTTAAGGGACTTCAAGGCAATCGTAAATTTTAATGGCCTGCAACGAGTTGCTTTAAAAGGCCCCTCAAAAAAAATAAGAGAACGCCCGTTAACACAGTGCAGAGATTGAACCATTAATAAGCTCTTGGGTTTGCCCCAAAAATCCATTAAGCCTTCTTTTTTGAAAGTCCTTGGCATTGACATTTCGAAGATAGGGAGAGAGGGAGAGGAACAGTGGATACGCTTTAAAAACCCAAGGCAAAAGGCAAATTCGTGTGACAAGATAATAAAAGGCGAATTAGAAGTTATATTGCGCCAAAACTAAATGACATGTGTCCACAAACGCCGGTTGAGATTTACAAGAAGACATTCGTCATAATTCCCGTAGCTCTGACTCTCTTCGAGCAGCTGCAACAGCAGCAGTTGACACGATTTGCTGTCACGTATTACAGTTCTTGATAAATCTTTGCCCCAGCACTCAACGCTGTGGCCATAACTGTAACCCCCCCTGTTCTCCCTTAACCATCTGCTGCCATATTCTAGCCTCTGCTTTGTTCTGTCCATGCTCGGGCAGGCACGTGCACGCTGTTAACCTCAAAAAATGCGCTGCTAAAACATTTTTTAACGCGCGATGCGAGGCGTCTCTCTGTCTCTCTCTTTCTGCCTCTAAGCCATTAGACGAAGGTTCAGACAGCGGGTTAGCGGTGGCAGCCGCAGAACAAAACCACAGCAACGGGGCCAGACCACAACATCAAATCGAGTTGATGGCCAGGCTGATGCTAGCGTTGACCAAAGTCCAGGACAATCCACAAAAACAAGAACAAAAAAAATGAAACCCAATCTCAATCCCAAACTCCAACCACAATGCCTCACACCCCATTCCCCAAAAAAGCCAATCCCAATCCTTTACAGACAGCATACGTGCCGTGTACGTGCGCTGTGTGACAAAGTAGATATATACAGGGTGTCGCCACTACAATTTACAGCGGCTGCAAATCGCATTACGGATTTCCCATCCACAATTCAATTAAACGCTCAACTTTGATCTTATTGCACAATATATTCGAATGGTATAATAATTACATTTTATTTACAATAAATGCAAAAGTCAATTACGTAAATGCAGATAAAGATTCTTTGTAAAATATTTACGCATTTATTGCATTGCAATGAAGTGAACGAAGGGAGAAATTTATATTAAATGCAATTCAATTGAAATTATTTACGAATAACGAATTATTTTCACACAATTTAACAATTTTAATTTAATTAATCGTCTCTCGCATTCAGCTTAGCTTAAAGCCAATGTAAACTGCAATAAATGTCGACAATTTAAATCTAAAATAATATATATATATATATTTGCACTTCGATTTATTTCTTATTTCTTCTCTAAGAGTCAACTAGAACAAAGAATGAATGGGGAAAAATTAATCTGCGTAAAAGCATTTCATACTTTTAGAACTTGTTGTATTTGTATGCAGAAACCACACTTATTTATTTTGAGATGCAATTTAAATAAATTTATGTGCCAGTAAACAATTTCAAATGCGTTAAGTTTATAAAGATTTATGGTGGCTGCATAGTTTTGTTTTAATTTGAGACACCCTGTATGTGACGTATGTGTGCCGCCGTAGTTAGACCCCCCTAAACAGACTTTGCCTTCAAATTAATGACCAACAATGGGCAACGTTCTTGGTCGAGAATAGCGCGAACTTCGCACAGGCGCCAGAGTCACGTACGTGGCCGGGACAACGGACAATGGCCGGTGCGCCATATTGGAGCAGCCTAAAGTCTGCAGCGGAATTTGCGCGCATGCAAAACTTGGCTTAAAGGCAAACGTTGCTCTTAAAATAACTTTAATTCTTGTCTGGCCAACAAACAGCCACACGACGAAAGAGCGCGAGAGAGGGGGTTTAAGCAAGAGAGGGGAAAAGGGAGAGAAAACTATGTTGTTCCCCCTGAAATGGCACACAAAGCGCCAGTTTATCTGGAGCGCATTTATTTACTTACTGCTGCTGCTGCTGCTGCTGCTGCTATGATGTTGCTGTAGGTTAAAATATTTGCGCTGGTTAAGAAGCAACGCCCGCATGGCCACTTTAGCTGTGGCAAGGCAGCAGCAGTGGTGCAAGGGGATATAGTTGTACTTGTAGCAGTTTGGCAGAGGCCGCAGCGGACAGATAAGCGCCAACTGCCACAAAACAGCAAATAACACAGAAAAAAACAGGCGAATGGAAGGAAAACTGCTGGCATCGGAGTGTGGCGTTGCTTTGTTGCTTTTGCTCTTGATATTATTCTTTTATATTTGGCCAAGCAAATAAGTGAAAAGTATGCCACTTGCAGAAGCAAAGCTGCAGCTTAAATTGCAACATCAGCAGCAGCAGAAGCAGCAGGAGTAGCAGCAACTGGAATTGCAATTTCAATATTTGCCACATTGCCACGCACTCGAATTTCATTATAATTGCATGGCAATACATCGACGCATTGACCTTGCAACAACTTGCAACAACTACAACTACAACTACAACTACAACTACAACTACAAGTACATTCAATGAGTAAAACTCATGTTCTTTTGCCATTGTTGTATTTTTACTGGCATTTTGCCACACATTTTTCATTGCATTTGATTCTTTTTCGCACCGTTCTCGTTTTTCTTTCTCGTTTGTTTTTCTTGCTTTTCTTTTGCGGTGTCGAGCTGCCATGCTCATTAAAATGCCAACACTTTTCCCTGCATATTTCATTGTATGAATGCTGAATGCTGAATGGTGAATGGTGAATGCTGAATGCTGCATTTTGTATGGTATGAATGTTGCACTGTTGGTTCCATGCTGCTGGAATTAATTGATGTGTTGTTGGTAACCGCAAATTGCACTTAAAGCTCCATTCATGAGCTGTAGTAGCCTGTAATGAAATCTCGCTGTGTAATATTTTATTTATCAATTACATGGCAAATGGCAATGGTGAAGTGTCGAAAGGAAACAAAAAGGAGCAGCAGATTACCAATCGAATTTCAATGGCCACACAATCGCAATCGCTTCCCCCAAAGGCAAAGCCTAAGTTGAGGAAGTTCAATAAGATAAACAGAGAGAAACTGGCTATGGTATGACTGCACAAATCATAACTGGCCATAATGAGATTTGTCAACTGATACCGATGCCTGGCAATGGGCAATCCATTGAGCATCAGAGAGTCTCCGATTCTGCTTCTGCCTCAGCTTTGAGCCTTGAGCCTGAGCTTGAGCTTGAGCTTGAGCTTTGACCAGCATCAGCATCAGCATTGGCATCAGCATTTATATTTATAGCCGTTGCGGTTGGTTACACTTCTATACAGAGTCTGGCTAACTGTGTTACCACCAGCCACATTGATAGCAACATTCATAAATCTTCCGCATTATGAGTATCGAGCAATGGCTCTTGCTTTATCAACAAACACATAACATGGCACAGCACAACACAACATAACTTCACATATCTATACATATATATATATATATATATCCAGCAGGAGCAATTCCAACAACTGTATATACATAATATATAACGCCATTGGCCAAACAGCAGACGCACAGAGTTGCAACAGCAGGAGCAGCTCAGCTTGAGTAACCAGCTGAATAAGTTTGCCACAGGCACTACACAACATCCACACCGTCTACGCCATCCACACAATCCACATCACTCTCAACATCCACAGTTTAAGCTACTTTTTTCCTATTTTGGAACTGAGAATTGGCGACCTTTAAAGTGTGCTGGCAGACAGGGATGATCCTTACTCAGAATTTGTGCATCTTAGTCAAAGAGATTATACTTTTAAATTGATAAATCTGTCATTGCTTTAAATTGATTTTATATATGCTTCTAAATGTGATAAAATTTTGTGCTAAGTTCTAAAAGTTAGCTCAATTTTCACACGAAATGTTGTGAGTAAATTCTTCAGGCTTACAAACTGAATTTATTGCAAAAAATATAAGAGGAAATAGAAATCGAACAAAAGTGAAAAAAACATTGGCTGCCTCAAATTGCAGGCAACTCAATCACAGTGCCAGCAAAATGTTAGGGCACAGATCGTTACTGTAATTCAATTTTCGTACAAATCAAGCCCAACAAATTGTTGCAATTGCAATTCCATGCCACAAATGCCAACTAAATGAAAAATTGTGGTCAATTGTTTTTGCTGTGCGACCTCTGAAACGAAACCTCAAAACGACCAAAAGGCCTAGAGTACAAATTTCGATATCGAAATCAAGAGAATGTCTATGTTCATAGTTTAGATAAAACTGAAAGCTCATTTGCATATTACGCATTTGCAACTGGATTTATTTGGTCAAACTGTAATTAAACTCAAATCACATATATGAATTGCACTTTAATTTGTGCCAAACGGAAATGGAAACGGAAACGTACATTTCAACATAACCAACATCCAGATATTGTACGTTTTCCTTTGAATACTCGGAATTTCTTTATTTTTTTCGCGTTCAGTGCTGGAAACCTTAGCCCGTATACGCTGCTGCATTTTGGCCATCGTTTATGCGGGTTCCAATTGCCACAGGCAACAACTGCAACTGTTGGAGCAGCACACGTTTATAGATACGACAAGCATTCCCTCAGAGCGTGCTTTGATAATGCAACTATGCATCAAGCTGGAACAGCAGCTGTCCGCGATTGCTGCCACACGATTTAGCAGGAAAAAATGCGCTCTACGCGATTTGAATGACACATCCGGGCATTGTATGTGCCTTTAAAGCGTTAACGTGTTTAAAACATAAATTCAAGGAAAGAAAGAATTTTATTATTGCTTTTTTAATAGCTGTAGCTGCACTTCTATAAAATTAAATAAATTATTTGAGTAAATTTTATAGCTTGCCTTAAATTACGCAATAAATTTTAAACTTCAAGTTGCACCATTATAAGAGAATGCAATAAAAACTTATTAAAATTCAATATCAAACAATAGTTTTAAACAATTGCCATAAATTTCAAAAAATTTGCAAGGTCTGTGCCTTGTTTGTATGTTAAATAGATTCTATTTCCAACTACTTCGGAAGTGCATCAGTCTGGACAAACTGAATTTATAGCAAAATATTCGAGCAAATTGAGCAGGAGCTAAAACATTTGGGATGCCACATGCCTTCTACACTTGCCTCAAATCTCATTTGGCAGGAAAACACCACAAGGCCTCGGGCCACAGTTGGGGCCCAAAGATGTAGGGCAGTCAGTGGTCCCATATCGTTACTGTAATGCAATTTACGAACAAATCAAGCCCACAAATTGTTGCAATTCCCTCACAGTTGAGTGCGAATCTAAAAGAAATTGTGGCCAAAGGCTCTAGAGCATCAGCCGTAAGGCTTTAATGCAGCATATGTTTGGCATTTTGCAGTTTAAAATTGTTAAATGCGGTAATTTAAGTTCATTGAAACCGTTTTAATAAGCTCAATAAAACTAAATAGATGTATATTAATAATGCTAATTAAAACATTCATTGAAATGCACTTAAAGCCAACACCAAAGTTAATTGCCAGCATTAAATTTGAATTAATTAGCTGCATTTGTTGATTTCGCTTGTTATGACACTACTTCAAGTTTATACAAATAAATTAAACAAATAGATTTAACAGTGCAAATTAATTCGTAACAAAATAAAACAACGAAATCGAATAGAATAAAAAAAAATGTAAATGAAATCATACGAAGTGGAGGGGAAAAACGAAATAAACAGCGGAATAAATGACAGCCAACAAGAGCAGAGCGTTAATTAATTAATTTCGCAGTGCATATTTTTAATCTACTGCACGTAATGTTGTGCCACGCCCACACACAGCCATCCGCCCAGACGCCCATCAACGTGGCATGCTGACAGCATAACGAATCCAATGACACGTATTGCCTGGCCAAAACCGAAACTCAAACTCAGACCAAACGTAAGGAGACCGAAAAGCAAAAGCGAAAAGTGAAAGTAAACGTAAAACTGAAACTGAAAGTGAAAGTGAAAGTGAACGTGAAAATGAGGCTGAAAGTAAAAGTAAAAGTAAAAAAATAAACCGAAAGTAAAAGCGACAGCGAATGATTTTCTTTTGCCGTATGCTACGATTTATTTCGTTTGTATGCTCTGACAGACAAACAGATCCCCACTGCCACGCCCAACCGCCCATACAGGCAGGCACTCTGGCCAAACAATAAGCAAATTGTGGTAAATGGAATGGGGCCAACCACAAGAGCGCTAAGCACATGGTAACCAAAACAACTTGTCAGTGTCCTGCCTGTCCTGGCTGTTCCGGCTGTCCCGGCAGTCCTGCCTGTCTTGGCTGTCCTTGTGCTGCTCCTGCCCCTCCTAGCTGCCCTTATGCTGTGTGTGTGTGTGTGCTATGTGCTATGTGCTGTCAGCATGTCCTTGTGCCAATGCCAAGTAATTCATTAACATTTAACTTGATTGACACACGAGCTAAGCAAAGAGACTAAGCCACTCTCCATTGTCTTTTACAGTATGTGCTGCTGTTTGTGTGCGTGTGTGTGCGTGTATGTGTGAGTGTGTGCGTGGGTAAATGTATTTTTGGCAAACTCACGTACAGAGCAGGAGCAACAGCAGCAGGTATCAGTCGCAGCAGGCAGCCTATATACGATTTGTTTATACAGTTATAATGCATAATGGCTGTGGATTTGTCAGAGTCGCGTTTACAGGGCCAAGAGGAGCGTACTATATATATGTATATATGGCGCAATAGATCGTTATTCTGTTAATTTAATAAGCGCACACTCACACAAATAGCTGTCGTCCATATATACAACAGGTGCCACGCCCACACCCACTCTCTCCCTCTCTCTCTCTAGCTAGGAAATGAAGTCACGTCGCGCACATAAATCAATTGCCATGAGAAGGATGCTACGACGTGCAAACTGCACGAATGCATGCGTTCTGGAGTACGTGAAGTCCTCCCGGCGCATGTCCTGGCTATAATCCATATACTTACATATATGCACATGGTTGTTGTTGTTGTTGTTGTTGTTGTTTGTTGTGCATGTAGTTGGCAACGCGACAGCTGGCAGCAGAGCATACTAAGTAAGAGTTGCCATTGGGCCGTAAATTGAGCGCATGCAATGAAAGTGTAACGAGCGTTAATTTGTTTGTCAAGCGCTCCAAGTGGACAATGGCACACAGAGAGAGAGAGGGAGACAGAGGGATAGATAGAGGGAAATAAAGAGATAGGTATAGAGAAAGAGAGGAAGAGAGATAGAAAGCAGAGCAGCTATAGAAGAGCCAAAGTGGCCAAGCGTCGTTGCACATTAAATTTGGCACGCTTCAAGTGCAAATTATGCAACAGTATACAGACACACACACACACACACACACGTGCTATAGCCAACTGGGCAAAAGGCCAAAATGAAGGCCAATGCTATAGTCTATACTATAGCCTTACATTGGTTTAAATAAACGCTTAAATGCCAACAATTTGGAATGCCAAAAATGCAAAAATAATTCAAATCAATTTGCCATTCGAAAACTTGAATCGAAGCGGAGCGGAAGAGCATAAAACATATAGCTTGTAGTCTGGAACAATATTTACAATTTACAGTGCTTGCATAAATAAACAACAATATAGATAAATAAATAAACGCATGTAGACATTTGTTGAGACAACTAAAAGCACTTTTACTACTGGCGACAATTACAACCGTTTAACTACATATAGACATATATACATTTGATAAACATTTTCAAGACAAAATATTGCAAGTGTGTTTGTGTATGTGTGTGTCTGGTTGTGTGTGTGTTTGTGTGTAAGTGTATGCTAGTTTGGAGGGGTCATTACCAGGAGAGTATGGCCATGGCGCCGCGCAGCAGCTCCTGCACATCCCAGCCATTGCGGCGCAGAGTTTGCAGAGCACGAACCGCATCGCGTTTTACCTGATGATAAACGAATTCAAGTCAAATGGAAATGAGGCCAAAATGAAGCCACAACTTACCAAATTGGAGCGCAAATGTTGTTGGAATTGCTGTGAGGTCACTGTGTCAGCGAATAGGGCATAATTGGTATGACGATAGCGAGCCCTGACCGTGAACTCATGCACGCTCTGATGGGGCATCATGGCCAGCAGATCACCAACGAATGAGTGGCCACGTATGGATTTGCAGTTGCACTTCTTATCGGTGGGTGTCATGGGCAAAACCAGGCATTCGAATAGATCCGATAGATTGGCAATGCCAGTGATGTTGACGCCAGCCTGTTGGATTTCATCGATCAGCGTCTGATAGGACTCGCTCTGCTGCAGTTGCTTGATCACATAGTCGAATCGTGTGGTATTATAGTAGCACATGGCCTTGCGGAACTTGGCATCGCATTGATAGTAGGTCTGTATCAGATCAATTAGTTGCTCCTCATCGATCAGATCACGCAATGCCTGGAAGCTGCTGCACAACTGATCCTCACCATTGCGATCGTCGTCATCACCATTATTAGGAGGGCAAATGGTCGTCTCGGGCTTGCTGGTCGTCTCGGGCTTCTTGGTCGTCTCGTTAGACTCCTGAGCGAGAGTATGAACAGCTAGCAGTGCTAGCAGCGCAAAATACAATGCCAATGACAATGACTTCATTTTCGTTATAGATAGAACACTTCGTCCAACGAACTTGTCCCTTGGTCTGTTCTTGCACTTGGCCAGGAAGTGGCTTTTATAGGCCAGGGACAGTCACAGCTACAGTTATCAACAACAACAACGTGGAAACAACAAACAGCTTTTAGTGTAACTAGCAAATGATGAGTAAACAATATGACATACATCATGCACTCAAGCAGAGTCTGTAAAGACAAGCTTGTAACTTGTTGCACACACACAAATTACACAATGGAAATTATCAAAGAAATTGCACTCGAAGCACGCGCAAGTTAAATCAAGCTGAAGAATTAATTTCCCAAGCAATGAACATCTTGGAATACGGCAATAATTAGCCATGAGAAATTGCCTCCAAGGATGAAATGATTCCAACCAATCCAATGATAATAATGGACCAAGACTCTGCTGCTTTATAAACTGAAAATCATCAAATCAAAACCAACAATTGCTAAATTGAAGCTTACAAAATAGAGCAGAGATGGGAAGGGAATAGATAATAGCATATAGAGTCTACTTAATTGCCATGGTAATTTTGCTAGCTGTTAATGCTTTGCTTCAAGTTTTGTTTCCATTTTTTTTTCATTGTCTAGTTGCCACATACTCAAACTCATTCTACATTCCATTCATACGCAGAGAGCAATCAAAAACAAAAATCATACGCACTGTTGCCCTGTGCAGTCATTTATGTATCTACTCTCTCACACACACACACGGAAATACATATATATAGCTACAGCTTCAGCTAGGGATACAGGTATTTACAATTGTAAGCTTGGCTTTAACTTGACAACCAGCAGCAAAAACAACAAAAACAAACAACAGCAACAAAAAAAACCATATATGACTGAAGCGGAAATAAGTAGTTGACCGTTCGTTTCCGGGTCAAAAGCAAGATAGTCAGACACACACAATCAAACACACACCCATACCCACACCCACATTCACATTTACATTCACTTCCACATCCACATCCCCATCTACATCCACATCCCCATCTACATGCACATCCACATCTACTTTCACAGTCACATCCATGAGTGTGTGCACGTTTTCTTTTTATTTGTCACACACTGTAATACGTTTACAACTAGTATGACATATACTTTACTACAATATATATACCAAAACTTGATAGAAATTCCATTTAAAATCAATTTCCCCCCCTCTGGCCTTGAGGCGTGTGTTTAAAGTCTGCATATATGCTACAATTTAAATAGCTATACATCGATATTTAAATTGACATTTTTTTCGATTAGAATTTCGCATCAATTTTGGCACGTAGCACAAACTTATTTCAATAAGGGACTAAGAGATATCCTATAAATAAACTTTTTATTGCTTAATTTAAAAGCTTTTGGGCTACACTACAAAAAATTTGAATCCTTTGCGTGGGTCGAAATAGCCAAAAGATCAGCGTTGCCACCTTTTGTTGAAGGATAGAGGCTCCATCTACAGCTGAGAAAATGAACTTAGCTGTGATTTTGATTGTGTTTCTATTATCATGCGATGTTTACATTGATTTGTATATCTTCTTCATTTTTCGTGTGAAACCTTATTAAATAGTGTCTCAAAATACTTATAAAAATATATATACTTACTATTTAAAGAGTTAATTAGTAATGATAATGTGCCCAATGCTCAAATTAATTTGCATAAGCTCATGCATATATAATTCCAATGATGCGTGATTAGCCAGACAATAGTTAAATTTATGTGAATTTATCATTAGTCTAGTTATAAATGGCCTCTGCTCAGCCATACTCTATAAATCATGCATCACTCCTATGGAATTTTTCTATTGCAGGGTACAAACTGCACACACACACACACACACAAGCTCAAAGAGGAATATTTTGGAGCTGGCAAAGGTTAAGTTGAACAGGTTACGGAACTGTCAGCATGCAAAAGTGCCGAGAAAAGTTTAATGGCAATTTGGAAGTAGAACAGGAAGGGAGCTCAAAATATGCAGCATCATGATAAATCATATGAGTTTTTACTACCGTAAGCTGAGTGTAACCAGGTGACCCCAAAAACGCTCAAATTGCCATGGCTATGCAGCTTCCTCTGTGTGATTGTGTGTGTGTGGGTGAGTTTGTGTGTGGGTGAGTGCATATTTAAAGCATTTCATTAGCGTAGACAGACCACAAAATATGTCAACTAAGTTAAAGTTCTTAATTGCAAAGCGAACATAAAAGAGACTCCATGGGTGTAGGCACAGTGTAAGTGGGAGTAGAAAAAGTATTGCAAAATTATTGCATGCTGTGAGAGAAAATGGCGCAATAGATTTTCGTGTAATTTGTTTTGGCTGCTAATAAAATGTCACTGTCCACACAGACCACTAACAATTGAGTTGACAACATGCTCTATGCGTACGCACATACGTATGAACATAGTATATATACGTATATATATATATATATATATATATATATATATATAACACACTCATCTGTGTTTGTAAATTGCATTTTTTTGTCTTTGGTTGTGCTGGATGCTTTGAGATTTTGCGCATCAACCACAAAACGCACAACAACAAGAATAACTACAAAAGGCACTTTCTACTACCAATACGCACACACACACACACACACACACACATATATATATATATTTAGTTGTGCGTGCGTACGTATGGCAATGACACAGACTCATGTTCTGTGCCATTTTCATTTCCCTGGATAATTTACTCAATTAGACCAGAACTCGAAGGCTTTGTGGCATTTGGGAGAATCGCTTTATTATTGCACTCAAACGGGCGAGAGGAGACTACAAAATTGTAGTGGCAATGTGTATAAGAATGTGCAAGAGGCATGGCTATTAGGAGGGATAGAAAAGAGAGAAAGGGACTGAGAATTGGCATTGAATAAGTAGGGAAAGTATGCTTGGTGCTTACGACTGTCGCTGCGTATAGAGTAATATACTAATGCCGCCTAATGCCAAACTAGCAAACATATACATACAGTAATAAAAGTTGCTTCTGCTTGTCTAACTCTCCCTCCCTCTCTCTCTTACTCTATCTGTCTTTTTCTATTTGGCTTGATGCCTGATGTCTGCTGGCAGAACTCAACAAAAGTTGAACGCCAAACTAACGCCGATAAACAGGCTTAATTAGCGACAGAGCTCAAAGTCAACAGACTGGCGCATTAAGCCAAAATCCAAGCACACACACACACACACACTAACACACATACACACACACACACACACTCATACAGTTACGCATACAAATAAAATTAATACCACTAGCGCCCTTGGCTGGCAAGTTTCCTATGGGTTCTCGTTAGGCTTAGCATCAGCCTGAGCATTGGCGGCATCATTGACTCGCCTGCTTAATTATGTGCAAGCAACAATGATATTTATAATATCAAACAGTCAATTTCAACTCAGTTCTGGGCTGAACTCCCAGGTAAACAGAGGAGACATCAATGCGATTAGTTGGACCGGTCAGTGTTGACAGTTTTAAATGAGCTCCACCAACCTTAGAGTTTACTATGAACCTAAACAAACAAAATATAATATAATTTTAATAATGTAGATATAGGTTTTATAACTCTATTTCAATTTTACTTATAGCAATTATAACAAATTAGGTGCTTACATTGTTATTTCTAAAAGTACATTATATAGTTTTCCAACTAAATTTAAATTAATTTAAAATTACAACATTTCAATCATGCTACAATTTTACGCTTCCTATGCTTAGAAAATGGTATCTATATTGAAGAGTGAAGTATGATTTACTCTCTAAATATTTGAAAGCACAAAAATACTTAGCCATAACTGCCTTCATTATGCGTAAAATGACACATATCTAGCTGAGAAAATAGCTAAATGTGCAGCACTGTTGCACAATCCAGTAAATGCTTTATGCACACAATGCGCCGGCTTCTAACTGGAGATCGGATTTAGATTGAGACCGAGTTCAGGTGGAATGTCCTCGATGATAAATGCAAACTCATGGGTAACAAGCAATTTTGGCCATGTCAGCTGACAAATGATGATGCGAGCTGAAATCAGTGAAGCTGAAATTTGGAAGAGGTTTTTGATCTAATAGTTGTCCCAGCCAAACGCCTGGCAATGGTCATGGCTTACAGTTACAATTACAATTCCATATAATTTCAGTCAAGTGGACACAACAACAACCACGACAAACACGACAACCACGACAACAACAACAACCTGTTGCCAGACAGCACTAAGTCGATGACAGACCATTTTTCATGTTCTGACCATTTTGAAGAGCTCCTTGAACCGCGCTCGCAGTGCAAGTGGAGAAAGAGAATAATGTCGATGGGGCGCCATTGTTTTTTTTTTTTTCTGTGGCGGCTAAACAATTAAAAAGGCAAATGGCGTAGACAAAGCCAACAAAGGTGAGCATAGCAGGCGACAGAGCATATATCAAAAATTGCATGTGTGGGTGTGCGAGTGTGTGTGAGTGTGGAACAACAACAACAACAACAACAATGAATAGAACAACATCCAAATGGTGCACACTCATGGCATTCATATTTCTCAATTTTTATGACAGCTCGTTGTCTGCGTGTGAATGCCTGTGTGAGTCTGATTGTGAGTATGAGTGTGAGTCTGATTGTGAGTATGAGTGTGAGTCTGATTGTGAGTATGAGTGTGAGTCTGAGTCTGAGTCTGAGTATGTATAGAGTGCGAGTGAATACGACGAGTGGGTGCTTGTGTATGCATGTGTAGAAAGGCTCGCTGAACATGAAAATAAAAGACATATTAAAAAAAAATACACGACTATTCGATTACCTTTAAACACACGCCTAAGACGACTAAGTTAGTAGCTCACTCTATTTAAATTTATATCCTCATACAGAGCTTTCGTTTGAATTAAAAATATATCCCTGTGTTGTTAGGGTACATTTTTACTGCTGTTTGGATTCTACACTTAATAATAATAGACTAAAGAACTTTGTTTAATTGATTAGGTAAAATCTAGGAAAATTGCACTTAAGCTAATTAGAAACTATTAGCACAGATATGTCAATGAAATCTTGAACTAAAATTGCAACATTAAGTTAATTAATACAATCAATCATAGAACAATTTTCTACAGAATTTAAGTTATGCCATTATAGAAATTACAATGGTAACTTAAACTGTTCTCCCATAGGGGAAAAATGTTAGAGTACATGTGTGAATGTGTATATACATACTAATTTCGAAAATTCAATGGCATTTAATAACAGTTATGATAACGGCTTCAGACACTGCTCAAAGGACACGTTGAACTGGGGGAAGAACAGGGTATCAGAGCAATGCGAAGACAAAGCAATGTGAATGGAGTTTCTGCCCGGGTCTAGACAAATTGAGCCCTTACGCATGCCACACACACAGGCATGTCTGTGTGTATATGTGTGTGAGTGGGAAGCACTCACACATTGACAAAGGGGAGGAGGGGAAGAGTCGAATAAATGCCTATGGGTGCTATGTGTTTGCGCAGCTGTTGGCTTGAGGTTTATCACTTTAATGGCAGCCATATTTGCTGAGTTGAGCTACCATTTCCATTTACTAGCTACAATGCGAGTGTAGATGTATAGGTGTATGGGTGTATGGGTGTATGGGTGTATTGGTGTGTGTGGTATGTGCGTACCC
>JBANCZ010001438.1:0-21703 GCA_037040025.1 Sphaerogastrella javana | reverse complement strand
TGCCTGTTACACACAAATCGACTTTGCACAAAGTTAATAGACCCTTTTTGTGTTTTTTAAACACAGGGTCTAAATATCTAATGCAATTTTTGCTATGGGAAATGATGAATTAAGATTGTTTAATAATAATAATAATAATGTTTATTTTTCAATTAACCAAGATTGCTATAGATTATGAAGGATAACTTCTTTTTACCCTGTAATATTTGGAAATGTTTGCAAGGGTATTAAAAAATACAACTTTTAATATTGGGAATAGAGAAATGAAAATATGTAATTAATTGTTTTCAAATTTCTTTCTTTTGGTATTACTAATATAGTTATGAAAGCGAAGGCTACTCTTTATTTTATCCTATAAGAAAGTTTATCAAGGGTATACGATTTATATACAAATATTTAATGCAATTTTAGCAGATACATTTATTTTTTAATCAATAAAATTATATTTAGTTAATCAATAATAATTTAAGAGAATTTAGCTAATTGTCTAGCATTATCTAGTGATTTCTAGCTGCAATTATACCCATGACTCCCACGCTACAGTCGACTGCACCCTACTACAACTCATGCATTGATTATACCAACGCAGTCAATGCTGTTGTGAAAAGTGGAGCATATTTCTGGGAGCAACATTTCCAATGGAATATTCTGCAAATTGCCACAAACAGTTAGAATAACAGCAGCACTCGCTGCTCATTATTTACATCGACATGCGAAACGACAGGGAAAATTTAATGACCAACAGGAAAAAAAAGTAAAGAAAAGGAAATAAATAATAAAAAAAGCAGTGGACATCGCCCCCAGGAAATGAGGGGGCATCCCTAGCGACAACTTTTTGGCATCACTTTTGTGATGCGACTTGCTTTTTACGAGAAACTCATTTTTCAAAACGGAGTCGCCCAAGACAAAGAGCATTTTAATACAAAGTTTGGGTCAAATATGGACTTGCGGCAACCAAACACAGAGAGACAATGCCTTGTAAACCCCCCCCCCCCACTTCCACCTCAACCTCCACCCAAGGACCTTTTTAAAAAACCGTTGATTGTTGTCCTTTTGTTGTTGTTGTTGTTGTTGCCGGGAACTTATTAATTAAATGTGAATATAATTATTTGAGACAAGCAGCTGCTTAAGCAAATTCAATTTACGATCCAAGCGCTATAACTGACTATATACTATATTCCAAATACTATATACCCTCTCTAATGTCCATACCATCATCCCCCCACCAAGATAATCATTGGGAAAAGTGTGTAACTGCCTAATGTATCGAGAGCTAACAAAAGCGCCATCAGTTCAAAAGAAAATCAATGACAATTTTTTATTTTTGCGCCATGTTATTATCTCTGCTTCTTTTTTATTTGTAATTTTTTGTTGTTGTGATTTTCTTTTTTATTTCATTGTATTGTATTGTATATCGGAGCAGCGATTAAAGTAAACTCAAGCTGCCCTAAAACTTCTTATCAGTTGAGCCAGCACCAGACGAAACAACACGACTGCAGCTCTCTCTCAAAGCTCACGCCTGCGCATAAAAAGCTCATGCACCTTATCATCATCATGTGCGGCGTTTATCAGTGGCCATTGGGCTTTACTATCACTGCCATTGTTTTGGCCTAGTCACACCGACTAGCGTCTAATGCAATTTAGAGCACTTTTTCCATTACACTAACTATAATTGTTTTAGGTCTAATAGATTAAGCTCAAGGCTTTAAAGTGGGTGTAAGAAATATAAAAAATAGATGGGTAAGGTAAAATAAAATTTTTATGAATAGCCGGTATCGAATATTGTAATGAAATTGCGAATAATTCAACATATGAGTGAGTGTATGTGAGTGTGTGTGTTAGTACGTGTATTAGTCACACAAATATTCCCCTTGGTATGACTATGAATACATTTAGCTAAAAGAAACAAATAAAAGAATCATAAATTCAATTTGATTTAAGATTTATTGAATGTGAGCAGCGTCCAAGCGTTTGGTCACACACACACACACAAACGCGCACACACACACAAACACACACACACGCACACTTACAACAGAAAGCTTTCTTCTCTCTCCTACTCAAACGCACTTTTCTCTCTCTTTGTTGTTTTGCTTGCGCTCTCTCAATCCGCTTGCTCTCTCTCTCTCTCTCTCTCTCTCTCTCTCTCTCTTCTATGCTCTGTCTCGTGCTGCTGCTGTTATATGCTAGTCCACAGTCGGGCATTGCCTCAGTCGATGACAGTCGGCCAAGCACGCCAGTCGCTTCAGCTTCGCTTCAAGCATCAGCAGCAGCAGCAAAGAAGAATTTAACCAAACAGAGAAGAACAATAAAGACGCCATTTGTATTCGTGTGTAGTAAAGCTTTGGCAGCAGCTTAAACCGTTACATTCTTGTGAAACTGTTTCAAGTCGCGTTTTTAGTGTGTGCATTTAATTTGCATATTTCGCATTTAGTTTGAATTCAATTCTTCAGCTTCAATTCAATTCTACAGCTTCAATTCAATTCTACAGCTTGCAGTTTTTGAGTGTAATTTGAACTTATTTAAGGCGAACTGTCCGGTTCAACCATAAGATTGAGTAAAGAGCTTAACTTGTTTGGAACAACAAGACAAGTGCAACGCATAAGGAGGAGCACGAAATTCCAATTAAATAAATGTAAACAAAAATTCCAAAAAAAAAATAACAATAATTGTGCACAATTGAGCTACAGGATGGTATTATGAATTTATTAATTTAAATGGTTTTAAAAAATCTCTAGATATTCTAATCATAAAGGCAAAATTGTATTACAAATTAAATAGTTAAAATGGGTTTAAAAAATTCATAATAATATATAATAATATATAATATTGTAATTATAAAGTCAGGATAGTATTATAAATTAAATAATCGAAATATTTTTAAACAATCTCAAGAAATTCCAATTATTAATCCAAATAGTATTACAAATATAATAGATCAGATAAAAAAAAAAAACATTAAATAATAAAAAATGTACTCTAAGTGTAGAATCAGGATAGTATAATAAAGTAAATAATAAGATTAAAAATGTTTTAATAACCTCTAGATATTCTTGGTGTGAAGTCAGTATACTAGTTGCTCCATTGAAATTAAAGAAAAACATTTTCGAATAAGTTAACTGACCCTTTTGAAGTTTTTCAAATAGGAATTAGTTCTATATTAGAACTACCTACAGGTGACTATAATATATGACAACATTAAGCAGATATACACGAATTCACAAAGCTAAGATAGCCCAACCGAAAGTCTTATTACTGTTACTGCTATAGATTTCCATTGAATTTCTTTCAAAGGATGACAACGGCACCAAAATCCGCATATGACAGACTTCAGTACAAATAGATAGTTTGAGCAGCGTTGAGGCGGCATTGTGGTGGTGAATTTGTCAGTTGACAGGGCAACCCAATGGCAAAAGAAATAGAAATTTACTTCCACTTCAATAAAAATGCACAGATTGATTTCGATTTGTATATACATTCAGAACGGAAAAGCAATATTCATATTCAATTAGGCTTTTTGGGGACATCTGCATTAATAAACCTCGACAAATTTGTAACGATTGGATTAATTTTGAAAATTTTCAGACTAGAAAGATATGGCAACAAGATGGAATAGATGAGGAAAATGAAAATTCGCGTGTTATAGCAAATTATTTGTAAACAATTCTTGGGGCATAGTAGAATACATAATATCTAGTCTAAACAGAAAATTTTGCCAAGTGGCGGATAGACATAAACACCCAGACATATAGATATTACTTATAGTATACTAATAAAATCGCATGACTTTGTTGTACATTGAAATCTCGCATGATTGCAAGGGATATTGCACAGAGAAAGCTACCAATAAAGACTTTTATTTACTACAAAAATGTCATATTGAAGATTAAGATAGGCTTTAGACGTAGAGATTAGCAATTTCGACATAGAACATAACATATATAGATATATGTATATAAGCTAAAAGGTCAAATTCTTGTGGTAGTTAGGTCTTATCAACCGAATCACATAAAAGTATTCAAAAAGTATCCAAAAAGACTCAATGCGCGTAGAGACAATAAAGTCGCATGACAGTGGATAGATATGGTGATTAGATACTCAGGCAATCCCTGTGGCATGCTACAGCTTAAAACAATTTGCCAACAGTTGCAACAAGATTGAAACGTGCCAGCTGTGCAAATAGTCAATCAATGAGCAATCGATGGTATTTCTCTCTCTCTCTCTCTCTCTGTTTTTGTATATTTGTTTGCTTAGCTGCCCAGGTGATAAGCAAATAGTAGCTTCGTGCGATGACCACAAGCAACCCATCCACAGCCCACATTCCACAATCCACAACCCTTTGGTGAGGTGATAGTCGAAGGGGCAGATGAAACTTCGCCCACCTGTTTGTCGTCTGCCCGAAATAAAGGCACAAACATAGAGAAGGGAAAAGGGAGAAGTGAGAAGGGATGTGTGGCATGCTTAGTTTTTCGGCAGCTAATGAAGAGATAAAAGTTTCTACGTGTGGTAAATGTTAAAAAAGCAAAGGTAGCAACCAAGAATGACGACGACTATAAATGTTTTGCTCCGGGTCTAGGGTTTAGCGCATAAATTATTTATTCATTCGCTGTCGCTGAGTTTTTATGCGTGATATTAAAATTGGTCCTACTACAACGAAGAGCAAATACAGAGCAGAGCTTAACATGTCGGACTAGCCGACCAGACCGAATAAGTATTTTATAATAAGCTGCACACACACTCAACTTTTATGCAGACTCATGAAAATTATACAACCTTCATAAACAGTCATATACAAGCAGCACGACCTTACTTCATGCGCTTTACTTTTATATGTGTGTATATATATGTATTATATATAAATATTTTATTTTTTACAAATTTTTTTAACACATTTTTTTAGCAAATTTTAAGCCCAGTTTGCAGGCATTCAGCATGGTTTAAATAACGAATTACTTTGAATTTTCATTACCTTTTTTTCTCTCTTGCTATATTGTTTCCGGTAAGCTGCACTTATTCATTTCTATTTACAAAAAATTATAATGTATATATTTTTTTTTATGTGTGGCACTGCGTATGAGTAACTTTTGTGGGCAAAACTCAAAATTAATTAGCGCCTCATGCACATGAGTGAACTTCACTGCAGCCTTTGCTTAGCTTAATTTTTGGTCCTCTACGGCCAGTTTCCCTTTGCTAGCTTATGCGATATGAACAATATATAAAAATTTGTAACTCTTTCCTATATATCTCATCGTGATAGCTGTGCCAGGTCAAAACTTTTTCTGCTAATCGATTAGAGCAGCTCATGTCAGAGACAAGAGCAACAGCATGCCCTAAGTGACTTGTCGACTTCGTCCA
The DNA here is from genome assembly GCA_037040025.1 of Sphaerogastrella javana. Taxonomy (NCBI): domain Eukaryota; kingdom Metazoa; phylum Arthropoda; class Insecta; order Diptera; family Drosophilidae; genus Sphaerogastrella; species Sphaerogastrella javana. The sequence goes on along the minus strand of JBANCZ010001438.1, from coordinate 16,348 downwards.
CGTCTCCTCATTGGGTTGTCATGAAGTTAATGAGATCCCCTGATTACAATGGTATTCACATCAGTGAATGAACTATGTATAGTACTTGACTCGTCTCAACTGACAATACGCAGTGATGCCTGTTTATTGAAGTCTTTCCATGGGTAATATTATAAAGTATTCGAGAATTGATTAGATGTCAATTGCAAATGCAATGCTTCTGATTGATAAAAGAACGATTTATAAGCTAACTATATCTGACTTTGAATATTCTAAACACTGCAATATCTACTTATATAGAGATGTAGGGCTCTGGGATGTACAAGTTAAGGATTTTCTCTGTTAATTGCAAATAATAAATTGCATAAATACTTTATTGTATTAATGTTTCTATTAAAAAAAACAATTCACAAGCTGACTATATCTGACTTTAGATATTTTAAACACTGCTTTATCTACATAAATACTAATGTGGGTCCCTGGGATGTAAGGATTGTTAGGATTCTTTTTCAATAGCAATTAAAAAATACCATATAGTCAATTTTTGTTTATGTAGTATTCTTGTTGATAAAAGAACAATTAAACTAACTTTGAATATTGAATGTTTATCCACATATATAGTAAAGTTGGACTATGATACGTATAGTCTATAAGAAATTTCTTTCAAGAGAAATTAATAAATTACACAAACTATTGCTTTATTACATTTTTGTTTATATTATTCAATCATTATTTGTCTTCTACTATAGTCAAACTTTTCATAGGTATACCAAATGAAAAGTGACATCACTTTCAGTATAACCCATAAGCAAAGAATTTAATCAATTATCCTGTTGGGTTATTTAAGTCATTTCCATTTAACTGCGAATGAGCAATCAATCTCTCCACTCAAATGGAGCACATCAAACGGTTCAACTTGACAGCATTACAGGACACAACTTGTCGAACTACATAAATAAGAAAGTTTGCCTATATTTCTGCATTATGAATTTATGGCAACACATTCCTATAGATTTATAGCAAGAACATCTAATAGAAACTATGCCTCTTTCAATAAAACGCGTCAGAGTGTGGTGCCAAAAAAGTTTTGGCTACATTAAATATTAATGCAAATACCATAATTGATATGTGAATATAGAGTGAATCAGCTGATTAATACAATAGTATATTGATGAAATGATTCAATTATTTAAATTAAATCAATTTACAGCAGTAAATTTGTTTTATAAAAATTATCATACTCAAAACAATGTTATAGATATACTTTCATTTTCAATTCAACAATTTTCGTAATTGTGCATCAATGAGAGTTACAATAAAATTCCAAATTCGTCCTCTAGGTTTTCAAAAATCAGAATTGATTGTTGTATATTTAACGAGGCTTACTATATAAAAAAAATTTCACATCGTTACAATTCATTTAGTTATAAATATTTTATGTGGCCTTATAACAAACAAAAATATGAAAATGTAAATTTGTACTCATTGATTCCATATAAAAACGAAATTACTTTCATAACCAGAGGCCCAATTGTACGGTTACAACAACACCAAGAAGAGAAAAAGTGAACATTTAGTTATTATGCTCGTGTTTTAATATGAATGTGATTTACTGAGAAATTTCATCAATCTTCGTTGAAATTGAGCTCACAATGCAGTCAGTCAGTACTCGCACTTTTTGGGGTCCTTTATACTGTTTTCTGGCTGACATATCATGATATCTTTTAAGGCATAAAAATGCCTTTGTGTCGCATTTGCGTAATCTTTAAAGCATCCGCACAAAGCCGAACTGTACAACAGGACAGACAGGAAGGGAAACTGTATATGTGTGGACGTATAGAGAGTATAGAATAGGGACGTATAGAGACAAGCATTGCCTTTGCTTCGAGGTTAAGTTACTCACACACTGTGAACTGTAAACTGCGAATAGCCAAGAGCCAAGAGCGAAGACCCAACAGCAATGAGGCGTATATATAAATCATTCTGACTAGCATGACTAAAAAACTAAGACAAAAGACATCAAGCGACCATGTTAAAGTGTGTAAATATATAGCACAGTCATGCAGTAAACTTTCCAAAGAAGAAGAAGCTAAAGATTTACACCTTGTGCCTTTAAAAAAAGAAAATCATAACTGCTCACTGGCTAGTAGCAACTGCTTGCAGATGTTTTAAGTGCCGACTAACCAAGTGCAATTATTTTAATGCACTTTTGACTTTTGACATTGAATGCACTGGAAAAAAAATATTAGAAAAAAATAAAAAACATAAATGCAGAGAACTGTAGAACAGCGGAACAGTCGTAAGTAACGTACAACTGAAGACTGTATACCCTATACCTTCGAAGACTACATCTGTATTGACTAGGGATGACACGATTAGTCATATGATGCACAATAATCGATTATTTTTCTTAAAATTTCGATTTAGTCGAATCGAAAAAAGTGTAATTTAAGGTTCAAATTAATCATATGATTAAATAATCAATTAGTCTCTCAAACTGGCCAAGCCAATGTTAATAGTCTCTAAAATGTCTGCTTTAGTTGCTCCCAGTTGTATAGACTTAGTAGACCCCTTGTGCACAGGGACAGGATGCAGTCGGCGCACAAACTTAAAGCACTTTTGAAGCGTTTATTGTTTGTCTAGGTAGCGTGAGAGTCGCTTCTAGCGTATTGCCTCAAGGTCAGCAGTCAAACGGTTGAACTTGACAAAAGCCCAAGTCCTTTAATTCATTTCTTTTACTTTCTCTCTCTTTCTTTCTCTGTGTATGTCTTTCACTCTGTGTGACATTGCATGGCCTAGGCTTTTTAGCCATGAAATTTTCTATAATTTGATGTCTAGCTCTTGGCGGCTCTACTTAAAGACTTTTGGCTAAAACTCTGGAAAATTCATTACACAAAATTTCCTTGAGCAATTTTTATGCCCACGTCACCCGCAGCCTATAATGTCAATGACTTCGGAATTTTTAGGGCCTGCTGTTTAGGCCATATAGCGACTACAAGCCATAGCTAGACCTCTATGAACTGGGCGGCATGCTCTACACACACACACACACACATATTTCAGTCAGCATAAACAAATTTTTGCAAATGTGCAAAATGTGCGCATAAAACTTACGAAATTGCAAATTGTATTTTATGTCATACAGCAAATCTACACTCATACGGGTGTATCTATGTTTGTGTGTGTGTGTGAGTGTGTGTGTGTGTGGGAGTACGACATGGTGCGTATTGTTTTTTTCATTGGGGTCGCTGGCGGTGTCTCTGACAATGCTGTCATCTTGGTGTTGTTCAGCTGCCTTACACTGTCGCTATCTTTATCGTTGGCTCGTTTGGGCCTTCAACGCCAGCTGTTAGATTCCATTGCTGCTCGGTGCGCTAATTTAATTAAGGCCTATAGACAAACAAAGAGACAGACGAGGCGACAAGCAGACAGACACACGCAGAGATAGAGAGAGGGACAGAGAGAGACAGATAGTCAGTTTGTATATACCATAAGTCTTTGAAGTGTCTATTTAACTGCTATAGCTTAGGTTCTATGGCTGGCAGGCTAAGGACAAATCTCTTTGTGCCATTTTCCTTCAAGCCTGGTCTATATTTGTCTCTGCCATAGATATTTTCTTCCATTCTCTTGCTTTTGCAGTCAGCTCAAGCATAACATTGACTCATGGGTTCAACCTGGCGTATGCGCAATGTTTACATCTATCGCCTACTCTAATTGAAGTAAAATACTAAATTGACTTATAACAACATAATCGAGGAGACACCGGCACCGGTACTTTGATCCGACATCCGACATCCGACAACCTTTTGTTCTCGTTTAGCTTTATGACATTTTTTGGCATTCACATTTGCTGTGAGTGTTGGCCAGAGAACAAAGTTGGCCGCAAGTCGAGGAGGAGTGACACATAAATAATGCAAGGGTTACATTTATCACAAAATACAAGCGGAGAGCATTTAGTTAAAGCTGTGAGGGCATATGAGCGAAAGCGCCGTCATTTCATGAATATTAATTGAGCAATTCAAAGGGATGGCCAAAAGGGACGGGCAAAGGCTGCACAAAACAATGTCTAACTATCTCAGGTTTATTTATACCAAAAAATTACAACTCTCCCTATCTCTCTCTCTCTCTCTCTCTCTCTCTCTCTCGCTCTTTCTCTCTCCCACTCTCTCTCCCTTTCTCTCTCGCTCTCCCTCGCTTCCTCTCTCTTGTTTAGGCAAGTTTCGCTCGAAATGAAAATGTATTTTTGCGTCAAATAAAAAACGACAGCTATTAAACCAGAGTCTGACCCAAAGCAAAGTAAAATAATGAATGCATATAAATGTACAAAGTGTATATACGTATAACATATAATATATAGACTTCTATATAGACATTTCAAAGACCCTTCAGGCGGCGTGGGGCCTTTGACTGTAACAACAATCACGCCTGCAATTGACGAGTCAAAATGCCGTAAAACAAATTATTTAACGCGCTACAACCAATTAATACATTGAAGAGCATCCCACAGTGCCTGGAAAAAGTTCAAGGACTTGTTAGTTATACTATATAAATACTATGTATATATACTTTGCCTGTGCAGTCGACTAGAAATATGTACATGTTTCCTTTGCTAAATGTCGCTGAAAATTGAAATTCAAATGTTTAAATTGTATGACAAGCATTTTTCCCCAGCGATCGCTACTTTCTCTTCCTTTCTCTTTCTCTCTCTCTCCTTCTATTTCTCTTGCAAACAATTTAGTTTGTATGTTGTTTTTTTTTCTTATCAAAACTTTTTTTGTTGTGCTTTGGCTGTCAACAGCTGCGACCCTTCGGTGTCTGGGCTATATTAGTTTTTATGTTCAATTCCGTTTACCTTCTATGTGACAAAAGGTGCTACAGTGACAAAAAAAAAAAAAAAAAATGAACAAAATAACATTTCAAAAGTTGTTTTTTCCCTTTGCTGTACAACTGTTTTCATTTTCATCTTGTTGTTTTTGTTCTTAGTTGATTCTCTTCTCTTTTGCTGTTGCCCTTTTACAAGGGACAACAAATCAACGTTTTTCGTTTATAGTTGTTATATAGTTTTTTTTGGGTGACCAACGTTTTATTTATTTGTAAGCTGTAATCAAAGTTAGTTTATGGAATTGTTCGATTTAATTGTAGACTACACAAAATATATACTTTTAGTCTGTCCTCATAGGATACAGAAAATAAGGATAACATTTTAGAAAATTTAAGAGATCTACCAAAGAAAAAAAAGGGTCTTCTAGCATGTTTTCTTTAAAAAATATTTAAAAAACATTTACAAAAATTTGAATATAGATTCAGTTTGTTTAAAACCCTATGAAATTATATTTATTATTTGTACTATTATTTGTTTTAATTTATCGAAAAAACAGCAGGAACTTGGATGCGCACCTAATAATACAACTAATAAATTGTTTATGCAGCTTTACACAAATATTAACAGAGCCTTTAACTGTAATGTTAATCATCAGAGATAAGACACATACAAATATATCATGATGTGTATATGATAATGTTGATATCATAAATCGAGTGTCACGATGTATTTGATGTATGTGATTTGACTAGGGTCTCGGGGCCAGTCAGATGTGATTGGTTGTGATTTTCCCGAAAATTCCCACTTGTGTGGTGCCAAATTCTCGATGAAGTGTCAGTTTAGATACACACAGATACGTTATATACACACAGATACAAACATACGTATACAGAGAACACACACTTAGATTGTGCAATTTGTTTTCGGCACAATGAACAGGCGTCGACATGTGACAAGGTTTTTGAAGCTGTCCTCCAGTTGTCAATGGGAAAACTGAAACGAAAACTCAATGACGGAAAGCCGTTACCAGTTACCCATTACCAGTTACCCGTAACCCGTTAACCGTTAACCTATAGGCTATAGCATGTAACCGGTAGAACACTTCACGCACAGACGAGCGACTGATATGAAGCAATCGAAATTGATGAGTGATAATTTGTTTTATTTCGTAGGCCCCAGCTGAACATCTGTACATGAGTTATGCGAACAGATAGGGTTAGGCAGTTATGACAGGTGATTTGGAATTGCTTTCAGTTAAGGGCCTCCATCCATACCGTTCAAGGTACTCAATTGTGCACAATGGTAGAAGGATAGTGTCAAATGGAAACTCGTTATAAATACGCATGTATTTCTTATTCTCTACACACACACACAGACGGGGAGAGAGAAGTAAATCGTTTGACACCTGTCACACGCACAGGTCGAACCACACTGACAGCTTAAAGAGACAAATCCAGAGGAGAGAAAAATGAGCAACAGCGCCATGGTAGCGGTGGCAATTTGCTGCATTCTGGTGCTGTTGGCCGTCTTCATTGTAATCATCATTGTTGTCGGGCAGCAGTTCGAGGAGCCCAAATGAGATATGCTCCAGCTGGGACCTGGCAACTTCCCAGATGGATAACAGAGGCCCCCAAACTGTTAGTTGGGGGTAGAAATCAATGCCAAGCAAAACCACAAATCGTATCGCATCGAACCCATCATCAGACCCATCAAATCTACCCAAATTAACTTAGTATTAAATGTGCCCCAACATAAGACAAGTGAACGGAATGAAAGGAATTTCTACAGGCGCATGGAAAAACAGAGCTAGCATGGGAAAGCGGCATGTAGAATGTGAAAAGAGTCGATATCAGAGCAGCGGAGATTGCATCCCATCGTCAGTACCTATTGGCTGTGATGTGAAATTATTAGCATAAACAATAAAACCAATAATAAAATAATACAATTTAGTACTTTCATTATGCCGAGCGAAGCAGAACATAACAACAGCATCATATGTCTATGTAGTTAATCTTGTGTGTGTGTTTGTTAAATGTTGTTATCAACTAACTAATATTAATGCTAATATACAAAATTATAAAAAAAAAATACAAACTTATATAAATTATTAAAATATATATAGTATATGTATATATAAATATATTGAAGCAATGCGTAATCCAACCGTCGTATCGTCGTGTTTTTTATACAAGTGTTGTTAATAAATTTTTATTAACGTTTTATTATTGTTGCAACTTATACAAAAAGCAAACTAAATGAAAATCGCATAAGCATATGCATATAATGAACTAAGCCAAATAAAACAAAAATGAAATTAATTTACATTTCAACTGAATATCTCTCAATAAGCCAACTAAGTCAAAGTCCATGTATGCTACAAGTTGTCGGAAATAACTCGAAGGATATGAAGGAAACGTAATCACTGAGCTCAACTACACTCAACTCAAATGAAGGAAACGCATCCGAGGTGCTCTAGAATAATCCAAATAATATAACAAATATATATAAATATTTGATATAATATAATAAATGGTTGAATTGAACTAAGCACTTGTTAAAAGCAGCATGAGAATGAGATGAGATTGGAATGAGTTGAGTTTCAAGTGTTGTCATAATGTTAGTTTCTAGCAAATGATATGCATTTTATATATCATATAACTTTTGGATAAGTTTTATGTATGAGTATTAACTAAAAAGAAATTCAACAATTATGATTACCTGTACGTAATTAGTTAACTATTCAATGTATACTATAGTATTAGGGCAAAAGCAACAAATACTATACAAAAACAAAAAAAAAAATAAACAAACATTTAGCACTTGTTCTCGTCTCGTTCACAAATTGATTCGACGCTCCCAAAGGATACAAATGAATAAATTAATAAATAATCAAAACGTGCTCATGCTATGAATTAAATATAATAAATAAATAATAACTATAACATATGTAAATCCCTCTATGTATTATTCGACAAATATTAAAAATGTCAACAACTTTCTGCGTGTAAAAAAAAAAAAAAAACGAAAGTCTGTGCAAATCGTATCAAACTGTGTAAAGGTAAGCACTATACTAAATTAAAATCTGTGGATTTATTTATGAATTAATAGTGGAATTAAATGCAAGAGATTGTTTGGGATCATTTAGTTGAGGTTAAATTATTAATATTGGAAAATTTGTATAATCAATTCTTGAATTATAAAAAATTTGTAAATTATTTTTGTTCTTTGAAAATCAACACTGTTATTAAACAGGTGAATAAATTATTTCTATCAACGTAAATACATTAATATACATTTTATGAAATTTTCCAATTTACTGAATATACGGAATCATTGTATAATTTATTCAAATTAATTCACCTTCCGTTAGTAAAATGGAAAACAAAACAAATTGGTATATAAAATGTTAGAATTTTCGGGCATTAATAAATTCTCAAAAAATGTAATAAGCAATTTTCATTTGAATGAAAATGTTGATTCACTCATTCATTCAATGAAAGTGCTGTTGTAGATCTATTTAAGCCTGGCATAACCTGAAAATAATTTATTTTGAGTCTGATTACCGTTGGTCTGGGGTAGGGTAACTGAATACTGAATACTGGAAACAGTAAACTGGAACTCGGTGGCGCGTTATGCAAGTATTTCCGGCTGAGAGCATCAAGTAATCATAAAGTGATGGAAATTCAATTTACACAATATTAAATATGGCAAGTGTGCAGGCTAAAAAACTTGTAAAACATACAACAAAAGTGCTCCAAGCCATGTGAAGGGTGCAGAGCCGTAGGGCAGAAAGCAAGGGCCTGAGAAAGGGAGAAGAGGGTCTGCTGTTCCGGTGTCCATGTGGCTTTTGGGCCTGTAATTTTGTACAGTTTATGTGTGTGGGTGCCAGAGCAAGTGTGAGTATGAGTGTGAGTGTGAGTGTGAGTGTGAGTGTGGTTTATTATTATGCAGATAAGGCCAAGTCACTTGGTTTACCTTTAGCTCTAACTTGACAGAACAGATGGTAAGGGCATCATGGCGGGTGAGCATAAAAATTTACACACACCCTTAACAGAAGGCAGAAGGCGCCACAGTGCCACAAATACACAAGCCCTATATACCCTATAGGTGTGTAAATTACGTTTTATTTCATGTTTTTGTAACTTTTCTTTAGCAATCGTTTACGGTTATGTGAGTGTGTGCTTGTGAGTGTTTTTGTGTGTATGTGAGTGTTTTGTGAGTGTGTTTGTGTGCAAATTTCACACAAACAAACATACATACGTGCGTATTTATGATGGCAAAAGCTCAAAAATTTAACCCAACATCAAGTGTCACGTTTTATAGCTGCGCTTTCGCATTTGAACCGTGCTCAATCCACTCAACATTCAGCTCAATATCCTTGACGTGTGCCAGAGCACCGTTAACTTAGTTGGCATTATGCAAATGTTGAGATTTTTCAATTTGCTAGTGTTTCAAATACGGCTATAGTTTTACCCATCGAGACGAAACAAACAGACAGACAAACTACACACTTATACAGTCACTCATTTAGTTAGTCATTCAGTTAGTCATTCAGTCAGTTAGCATGAACAAATAAGCGCAATAAGGCTGCTAAAGCATACCTAATGCCATGAGATAGAGAAAGAAATAACACAGAGAGAGAGAGAGAGTAACAGTCAGTTCTCTTCTGTCCCTAGTTGCCCAATAAGCAAAAAGCAATTATCTGAAGGAAATTGGGCAATTAGAAAGCAAAATCGAAAACAAACCAAATACAGACTGAATACAGAGTGAATATAAAGAGTGAATACACACTGAATACAGTCTGACCAATAAACGAATACCTACTATGCATAGCTAAAAGCTTTAGAACTCTTCGTACAGGTTCGGATACAGACTCCCTATACAGATACAGAGCTCCGACTGTTGCCGACTTCTAGCCTCATTAGCATGGTAATATTATGCAATGTCAGCTTATTAATTTGCATGCTGAGATAGTGTCAAATGTTGCAGTCAGCGATGTGGAAACTGCAGATAGAAAATCTGCAAGAAATATAACCAATCACAAGACTGAGACTCAGACTGAGAATCAGAATGAAATTTAAAGGAGTTGTAATACAACAAAATAGAAATTGCTTGTTTCTTAAGGGAGCTTTAATAAATAAATTTGTAATTTAGATAGAAGAAACAAGCTATATCTAATATAAATCAAGTTAGATACATCTCATTTTTAGAGGTCATATAAGTATCTTCACTCAGACCCTTCTATATGCCAGAAGATACATCTTCTCGCGTGTGGTAACTCTAGGTGAAAGTGCATTAGACTATAGTCGTTGTAGATGTGGCTTTACTTTTGGGGTAACCAAGTTCATTTCAGACTAACAAGCAAAGGCTCTTAGAGGTGGTCCAAACCAAATGACTTGAAGCACCCGAAAAATGCCACTGAGTCAACTGTCAATTAATCAATTCAACTCTGCCCTGGCAAAATGTATTGCCGCCTATGCCATCAATTTAATACGTGCACATTAAAGCCAAGAGCACGGCATAGCATCCCAACAGCAGGCACAACCAACAGACAACATCAACACCATTGACTGGAGAGAGAGAGAGCAAGTGGGAGGAAGACCCCACATAGCCAGCGGCGAGCTGTAGCACATCCTCTGGTGATAGGTGGCAGGGCCGTGTGTAACAAATGTTTGTGTTTTAAAAACCGAACTGCCTTATGCCGCGAAAATATTACACAGATTTGTGATAATACACCTACACACCCCATCACCACCACCACAACCACTAACTCAAACTCACACACACACACACATATACACATATACACATATACACATACATCGACATGAGCATATTTCATTTTTGGCATTTGTCTGTTGCCTACTTTGTGGGGCAAAACGTGGTATTTCGTTTATTGTGGCCGCAATTTATGGGCATTTATGCAATTCACGATCCACGCTGCATTATAAAAGTTAATTCTAAATAAAAACATCTCTCTCACACATTTCCTTTCCCTCTCTCTCTCTCTCTTTCTCTTGGTTTATGATAGCATTTTAATCGACGTGTTTGTTTTTATACAAACTCTCTGTATTACATAAATCCACTCCATGCCGTAGCTAAAGATATAGATGTGAATCCAAAACAATAGATATCTACATATAGATGTAATGTATATATATATTTGTATATACACTCTATGTATAAGTATATAGAAATTAAGATTTATAAACCCCACAGCGCTGTTTTGGGCATCTGGTGTAATGTGTGGGTTCAGCAAACCCATAAATCTTATGCAGAGTCTTGTTTAGTTTATTGAATTATCAACTTTGGTGTATGTACGTATGTTCCCTGTCATCGTATATATGTATTGTATATATGGTAATGTGTGTGTTCTTGTGTGTGTGTGTGTGTGTGTGTGCTTGTGTGTGTGTGTGTGGCTGCGACATTGTCTGGCATAAAACTAAAAGAAAATAAATATCACACACGTGCGCTGCCAGTGCCACTTATGTAAATAAGTTCCTTTCAGCTTGTAGCTTCAAGAGCCGTGATTAGCTCATGGGCACGCCCATATGCAAACCATCAAAACTTTTATTTATTTATACGTTTGTGGAATATTTTACCGGAAATCTGCCACTAAAATCTGTATGCACAACATTTTGTTTAATAATTACCAAAAAAAGTTGCAAATTGAAGCAAAATTTATAGAGGTGTATATACTTTGCATAGCTATAGATACATTTGAAAACAGTCAAATAATTTATAGGAACTTGCTTTATAAATATTATAGACATTTTTTTTTTAAGGGAAGGGACTTAATTTAACTCCAGCGACTTTGCAACGGATGTTAAAACAAACTTTCCAATTTTCTCTCCAAAAATGCTTAAAAACTAAAAACTTTTGCTTATAATTGTTGCCCCAAGTCGCAAAGTTATTCCCGTTACATGCAAAAATTTAGTAAGTTCATAAATTTATTTAAATCACTCCCTGAAAATTCATAATAAAAAAAGTAAAAGCTTGAACTTTTACGTTGCATAGTGTAGACGAGAAATTTCAATGTCTAAGATCTTAGCATTGACAGGCAGCTCTCTACATTGACTGCGCCACAAAAAAGGGCACTAGATCAGGGTTACAAGGCGGCAACAGCAGCCACAGAGCCATGCAACTATGCAACTATGCAGCCTGCCATGCCACTTAAGCAACACCCAAAGCAACTGGCAACTGGCAACTGGCAGCGAGTGTGTTGCAAGCGTTGCAAGCGTTGTGTGGTGCACTTACTATCAATCGATAATTGCCCATTGAAAGCAGCAACTGGAAGAGCAGTTACTCTATCTGCAGCTAAGCCATGATTGATTAGCACTGTTTGGCATATGTATGAGGTAATTCAACACATTCACACACTCACACACACGCACACACGCACACACTCACATGACTAGAATGCATAATGGCTGCCTATTGAGAGTTGAGATACTGTTGCTATAGTTGATGCTACATTTTTTATTCTCTCATTTATTTTTTGTTGTATTCTTTTGATGTCATGGTCACTGATGTCGCTTTTGTGTAAGCATTGGACAATGATGAACAATTTTGGATGCAATTTAATGATGTTCATAACTTGGAAATCGCACTTCAATATGCTACAATCTTTTGTATTATATGATATTTTAAAACATATTTTACAATATATTTTATAACATATTTTATAAATGCATATTTTATAGGTATTTCTTATAATGATATTTAATATTTATATTTAATATTTCTATTTAATATTTCTATTTTGTATTTCTATTTAATATTAATTTTTAAAATGTATTCGTATTGTTTACTGCCTTCTCGTTTCAGGTATGTTCCAACAAGCCATCTCAAATCGTAAGTAATCCATATCGCTAAACGCTTTCATTATTGCCTATATAACTTTTCATTGATAATGCCATCCAAACTATACTTGAACGTGGATCTAAATAGACACTTCTATAGATATAACTAAATTTTTGCATTAGAGTGTAAAGAAAACAACTATATAGACTAGCTGCAATTGAAGTAGACTCTCTACAGAAACCAACGTGACCTTTAGATACCCTTTTATTTGCTGTATGTATGGGAATATATTTGCATAATTTAGGCACATTAGAACAGGTTCAGGTTCAGCCTCAGACTTAGTAGTCTCAAGCTCTACTGTCTTTTGTTATAAACAATACACAAATAAATAAACAAAAGCTCTGATATCTGTCTGTTAGCCTTTTTTCAATTATGCCTCGACGCATAAATACCTACAGAATGAAGTCAACAAAAGTTTTGGTAGTACGTTGAGTGGCATTGAGTTACATTTCAATAAATATTAAAATCAAAATCAACATGAAAATGCAAATGTAAATACAAATGCAAATCATGATGGAAATGCAAATGATGAAATGGAAATACTTTTCGCCAAGTCACTTGAGTGTATTGAGTGAATCTTTGAAGCTTTTCCTCGCAATTTCTATTGGCCATCTTGAGATTGTTGTTGTTGGCATATTTAAGTCACATTTGAGACAGTGTTAATAGCGCTACTTGATTATGTTGTAATATTTAATATGCACATCAATCGATTTAAGTAATTTGTAACTTGAGGCTTAAGGCCAAGTTAAGATAAGGTCACATTATACACATTATAGACACTTGCAGTTAATTACCCAGCTAATTGGCAATAAATCAAACATGGTTCTAGGTAAACCTCTGTCTACCTATATATCCATGCAGTCTAAGCCTTGCAATCTAATATGCATAATTATGCCAAAGACATAGAAACAACAACAACAACAACGACTACAACGAAGACGACAACATTCCCAGCTTTGGCTGTGGCTTATCAGCAGGTAATGCTCTGGCTTACCTGTCGCCAGATGTTGGCATCTTGTCGTCTCTCGGTCGTCTCTTAATCAACGCATTTTACCGTCATATTTTATTTGGCTGGCTAAATAAACTATTAGGAAAACTCATTTTCATGAAAATCCACTTTAATTGCTGTTGCCGCTGCTGCTCCTCGTCAACGGCTGTGGTTACGACAGCAGCAACACCAACACCAACAACAACAACAACCACAATAATAACAATAATAATAACAACAACAACAATAACAACAACAGGAGCAGCAGCAGCCGCATCAATGGCATATGGCATATGAACCCCCTTTGCATCGCCGCCTGTGGGCTGCCGTATCATGGGGCCTGGCATTTCGGCAAACGCCGTTTGCTTGTAAATTTAACGCAAATTGTCTGTAACATAAGCTGCTACGGCTACGGCAACATCTACAGCTACAGCTATATCTACAGCTGTAGCTATGGCTATGGCTGCGTCGGGAGACGTACGTATTTACCGCCAACAGAACCGTAGACACTACGGGTGGCCTGCTCACTCCCTGAGTGCCGACAGCAGTGGCAGCCATTAAATTTTCAAGAAGTATCTGTAATGTGTGTGAGTGTATAAGTGTGCGTGTGTTTGTGTCTGTGTGTGTGTGTATGTATCGATGTCCTTGTATGTGTGTATGTACAAGTATGCATCTGCATTTGAAGCTGATTAAGGTGAACGCAAATGTGACAGCCGTAAATCGAAATTATATGGGATATTCATACAAATAAGTGCTATAGCACTTCTATATAGGACTTCAGATCAATGGACCGCATTAATAGATTAAACAACAAATATGTCTATGTTATGAAACTTATCACAATTAGAAATAGCTCAAAGAATATGTATATCTTTTGGATTGAAGAACTTTTCTTCAGATATAACATTCAAGATTTTATACTTGATAAATTCATATGAAAATTATATAGCATTTTCATACACTTAAAAAGCTCAAAGAATCTCTATATTTGCATAGAAATACCTTATCTTACGATATGATGATCGAAACTTAACAAGATTTGAGATCTTATACTTGATAAATTCATAAAAGCTCGCATTGAAATTATATGACATATTCAGACCAATAAATGCTATAGAACTTTTATATAAGGCTTCAGATCAATTATTTTTATTTTCTTGATTTTATAGGAATATCTTTTTTTAGCTCTATCTTAAAAATTCTATTAATTCCACTTTTGCACAATTACATCTCAAAGACCTCCAAAATAGTCTATATTTGCATAGTCATACATTATGATATACTGATCGAAACTTAAGAAAAGTCGAGATCTTTTATTTGATGATCTTACTTTCATTCTAGAATCTATAGATTTGCATAGTAACAACTTTTCTTATGATATGATAATCAAAACTTTAATTGAGATCTTATACTTCATGAATTCATATCTATAACAGTTTCTTTTCTTTAAACCTTTCTTGTTTTCTCCCTATGAAGCTGAAAGAATATTTAATAGCATATTCAACTTGCCGAATAATTATTAAAAATTAGCCAAAATGCCCATAGTCACTGAGACTGTTCTTGGGTTTAATATGCGTGCGAGATGTTCTGGGGTACTTAAGTTGCCACTTGGCTCCTTTGGGCCAACTGCCAGCCTGTTTGACAGTCCTCCACAGTGTTTGAGCTTCGGTTTGAGCCAAGACGTCAGCAGCCACGACGTCTTAGTTCAACTTCTTGGCCTCGCATGGATCCTTGGAGAACAATTTGCAGAACACCAGCAAAGGTGCTGCTGCCTTGGGTCCATCCGCACACGCACTCCCACACAGAAACACACAGACATAACCCTTACCACATTTTGTTGGCAAAGTGATGCGGTTATGTCTGCTCTGTATGTATGTGTGTGTGTTTCTATGTGTGTGTGTGTGTGTTTCTATGTGTGTGTGCGGCTTACCATGTGTCACAGTTTTGTTAGAGTCTTCCTCTATACCATGCCATGCCATGCCATGTGTGTGTGAGGGTGTATGTGTGTGTGTGCACATTCCGCAATTATGCGAAATTATCGATCAAATTTTGTTCTAAGGTCAACTTAAATTGAAAATTAAGCGCTCTAAGCACTGTACCAAAGCTAACTCAATATGGCAAACTCGAGCAATCACGACTGCAGCTGTGCCTCGAATGTGTGTAATTAAAAATGAATAATGCAGCCATTTAATTGCTGGACACGCTAGCCAATATACACTGTACTATAGTGTATTTCTCTCACTCTTTCTCTCTGTATATATTCTAAGGTCAGCTGGCATCGCTGCTAATCTCGTCACGCATGACTCCATTTACTTTGTGTAATTATTTCAGCTAAATCTAGCCACATTCCAACATTAAATATATGTATATATATAAAAATTATATGTACTATATACCTATCTAAATTGGGAGTATATACTGTGTCGAAACAACAAATTGAGCATGATTCAAAATGCACAAGGCTGGCAATAAAAATCTATATCTTTATTTTATAGGGTAACATCATCTACGGCCATATATATACATTTTTTTTTAAATTCATCTAAATTAATTGTATATCTATAATATTTAATTGATCTCTTACGTAAGTATTTTTTTATAGTTCTATAACCTGTAGAATTTCCTATTCAAGCATTCTTTCTACAGACAGATATATCTTATCCTATTGTCCTTCAATTGACTTATCTGTATTATAC
>JBANCZ010001437.1:0-21704 GCA_037040025.1 Sphaerogastrella javana | reverse complement strand
CCATATAACATATAACATATATACTATAAGGTCTCTGCTGGCAACCTGATGCATTTTCTGGTGAAAATTGTTGCAAAGAAAAAAAAGTTGTTGCAGTTTCGTGCACCAAAACACAAAAATACTTAATACTGACAGCACTTGCGGTCTGATGACTGGATGCTGCAGTACCTCTATACCTCGATGGCTTGATACGACGATTTCACGATGTCTCGATGCGTCGATGCGTCTGTCCTGGCTAAATCTGGTCGTGCCCGGTTGCATTACGTAATGCAGCCCGATTTATTAAAGCCAGGCTGTCGATGCGTATTGCATCAGACATAAGATAGTTAACATGTCCACAGTTTTCCACGCATTAGTGACAAATGATGAAATTCTGCATAATATATATAAATTACAACAATTTTGAATGTAGGGTGAATAATCTCAATTGGAACGTTGGGCAAACTTTTAGCTATGCTCAATAAACTGAATCAAATTTGGTATATTATCTTTGAATATACATCTGAAGTGATAAAATATAATTTAATATATTATATATGATGTATAAACTGCAAAAACATGGAAAAGGAAATTAAGAATATGAGTTCAGAGGGAGTGTTAAACCTATGAATACACAAGAAACATATGCAAGTATTTTCAAGTCTTAGAGATAAATGTGAAACCTCTACGTATTTCTATAATACGTATAAATATATAAACTGTTTATACCCATTAAATGACATCCTATATGGGAAATCAGATTATTAAGTAAACCGTCTTTCAAAAGATAAAGATTAGCAAATTCATGAATTTATAATCAGCACACTTCAATTCACTTAAATGAACCTTATTCAGCTTAAGTGTCAATTTAATAACTAACTTAAATAGATACATACCATGCATATCTATAATATATACATTAACATATCGTGCTGTTATTTAATTGCTTCAAAATACGTTTAAACTAATGAGAAAACTTGCGCTAAAAATGTGAACAAATTATGCTAAATAAAATATGAAAAAAATGTAGTCGCATTTCATGCAAATTGCTGAGACAACAGTTAAAACTTTTCCGCATACGTGTGGAAAAACTGAGCCACTTTGGTCAACATGGCATGAAAATCAAACTCTGAAAACACTGTAGACTGAAGGTCGATGTGTTATTGTTTATTGCTCTGGCATTTTCCAGACACTTTGGGCGTGAGAGTTGTGGCAATTCAGCATGATGCACAGCCAAACTAGTTGCAAGTAAGTCTACCTGTTGCATTTGATGTTTGAAGCCAAGCCCCCCTAACGAACACCTGTGAAAAGGTCAACTACGGATGCCGTCAATTGGCCGAGCTAATTGTTGGCCAACATTACAAATTCTCGCTTAGAAAAAAAAAATGAAAGTGTGGTTCTAGACAATAACATACCGAAGAGACCCCCAGAGACTATATACTATAGGCTAGATACAAAGGAGAGCTGGGGGTAGAGAGAGAGAGTTAGAGAGACTGTAGAGACCCATAGGCAGATAGCGGAAGTGTCTTAACGCTTGAATGCGTTCAAAGCGAGAAGCTAGTGTGCTTAGAGCTAGACAGAAGACAAAGTTTCGATAGAGTCATAGAGTCTGAAGAGTCTAAAGGGTGTAAAGAGTATATGTGTAGAGAGTATGGCGTCTTTTTATAGAATCTATTGAGTCTATAGTTTCTGTATGTACAGTGAATAGAGTGTACAAAGTCTATAGTGATTCGTAGATTTGATAGAGCCTACAGAGTCTATAGCATCTCTAGAGTCGATTAATTAATCAACTGTATTTCTTTTGCATACATAACTCTAAAGTCTTAACTGGGAAAGTGACAGCGGGGCAACATCCTTCATAAATCAACATCAACGTTTGACTCTTTGGCTCAGTCAATGCACTTTTCACTCTGGTTTTTACTACTGCCAGCTAAAAAGACAACTGAATGCGATGTTTTGCATATCTAAAGACTTTACCCGCTCTATGTTAATTAGCTCAATTTCCACGATACATAAAAGTCTCACAAACCTAAAGACAGTAGAAAATCAAATACAATTGCAGTTTTGTTAGCGGAAATTAAACAAGGTATGAGAATATATATTTGAATTGTCTTTATAGATAATCTGACACACAGACAGAGACCAGCCAGAAAACGTTTAAGGCCAATTCTTGACAAGACAAAGAAACGTTAGCCCAAAAGATTTCGCTGAAGGCTGGGTAAAACCCAAAAAAAAAAAACAGATTCTTTTCTGTACGTAACTTGAAATTAAATCGATCTATTATACCAGGGCGTATGCTTTTGGATTCAGTTAATAACTAAAGATTTATATTTACTTGTGCTGAGTGCAACATGAATTATGAACTCAATTTATTTGGCACTTAGAACGGAATTTATAGAACGGGTCTTCAGGAAGTCCTATAAATCAGTTTAGTCATAACTCGAGACATTTTCCCAACCATAATTCATAAACGTTTGTAACTTTTATGACTCATCAAATTCTATTTAATTGCTTGAGTTGCGGAACTCCAAAAATGTCTATTTATATATACAATTATATATAAAATAAACAAACTTTTATGTTATATATAAATAACTAACTATGGCCTTAAAAAAAATTGTCTTAAATTTTAAAACCGCGTACTTACTATAAATAAATGCCTTGCCATTATTTACAGCTTGAGTTTAGTTGTATTTTTTGTTTTTGTTTTTTTTTGAGGTTTCGTTTTTTGCACTTCATTCTAAACAATAAGTAGTTTAATTTACAATTTGCCCGCATAAATTTCCTAGGCGCACTTCTTAAGCGAAACCAAGGGCCCCCAAAAGGCAAACAAAGCAAATCAACAAATAGAGAGAAACATAGAGAAAAACCAAAGCGAAACAAAGAAACAAAAACAAACAACAAAAAGTGAACAATTTAATCAAAGTACACAATGGAATTTATGTAACAGAATGGAGTCAAAAGCGTGGGCGACCTTGAGTGTGATACAGGCACACAGAAACAGACACACACACATACACACATGCACACATGCACATGCAGATACACATATGCACACCTATATTAAGCTAAAGCCAATTAAACGAATCTGTGGCAAGGCAATGAGTCAATATTATATAGATCTCTTGGCACACATGACGTATGATTCATGTTTCTTTTGGCTAGACGAAGAATGCCAAAATGCAAATCGATGGCTCTAATCGATTTTTTCGATTTTTCTCAAACTAGAAAACAGCAATAACAAAATCTGTAAAAAAAGGGGACACTTGCAACACATGCCACATTTTGTGTATTTATTGCTGCACTGCATTGCTCTAATTTGCATTTACAAAATTCCAATGGCTTTGTGGCTCTGGCAGTGCCATCATTCAGCCAAAGAACATGCTCCATGGCTTCATGGTGCTGCTGCTGTTGCTATTATTGCTGCTGTTGCTGCTTTTGCTGCTTGGGGCAAGTTTGTTGCCTAAGTCTTTTGTTTGCCCGCAAACTTAACTAGCAGAAAAAACAGCAACAACATGAGTAATTGCAACAACAACAACTACATTTACAACTACAATAACTATAACTACTTACAATAGTTAAACATATGTGCCGACTACTGCTGCTGCTGCTGCTGTTGTTGCTGTAGTCGCTGCCTTAGTTGCTGCTGTTGCTTTAGTTACTGTTACTGCTGTAGTTGCTGCTGCTTTGGTTGCTACAGTTTTTTGTGGTCAGACGCCAAGCTACAAAGAAAAAAAAAAATTATGTTAAAAGCCACTTAAGGCGCTGCTGCTGCTGCCGTTGACTGCGCTGCCAGCGTAAGCAGCGCTGCTGTAAAAAAAAAAACTGAAACCAAAGACAGCGAGACAGCGAAGCAGCAATAACAACAACAGCAGCAGCAGCGACGGAGACAACAGCACCACAGGCAGCAGAGGCAGCAGAGGCAGCGACACTCTTACTTACTTTTGGCCACGGACGCTTTTCATTTCTTCAGTCTGTTAACGGCACGCCAACGATGCAGACGGCGTTAGCTCCGGCTAAAAACTAGAAGAAGAAAACTAAATAACGAACATAAAAAATAGTAACAAAACTGTAAACTGTAAAGCCATAACTGTAAAGCAGGCACAGTGGTACAAAAGTGCAAAAATAAAATATATAGTGTTTATATATATATTATACATATTTTACATAGTATATATATTATATAGTACATATTAAAAGCTTGGCTTGTAAACGGTTTCTTTGCCTTGCTTTGTTTTTGTGCGTGCGATTTAAAGTTGAAATTTAAAAAAAACATTAATTAAGCTATTTAAACGGTGAAAAGCAAACGTGCAAACAGCAAGCAACAATTATATATATGTGTATATATATATTTTTATTTTTATCTATATAAATACAGCATTTTTATATAGAGCGAAGCTGCATATTGCAACGGTAAGTGGCTGCAGCAGCAGCAGCAGAGGAAACAGCTCCAAAAATGGCAAATAGAAATTTGAAAAGCTCAAACAGACCAATACACACACACAAGACACACACACATACATACAGACACTTATACACACACTTATACACTCACATATTGTATACACACTGCCAATTGACTCGTCAATTTGCTATTTATTTTCATGCTCTAATTATTTGGGAAATTTTTTGTTGTTTGTAGCATGCTATAGGTATCTCTCGGGTCCAAAACACTGTCCATGTACAAACACAGATTTATGCTATATATATATGTGTGTATCATATATGAGTTTAGAGTTCACTAGCTGCCACATATGCCCCAACTAATGACACCAATGTGCCACTAACAGAAAAGAAATTAAAAGATTATAGATACAAATCTCTAAGAAAATTGAGCGTCGCCCTTTTGAGTTCTGTTGGGTTTTGTTAGATTTTCACTTGAGTGAAATTTTCGAGGAAATGCGCATAACAGCACAACAACAATAACAACAAAAGCTGCTAACAACAATTCAAAAACTGAGGCAGAAAAATCTTGTTCAACTGTCAAGATTTACATAAACATCCAAGATGTTGACCAACGCCACAATTTCGCTTTCAATGGGCCCATCAACTGGGCCAACTAAATAAATGTCTATCTGTCTAAGTGTGTGTGTGTGTGTGTGTGTATCTTGTGGCATGCCCATAACGCAACTAATGTGCCGCATTTTGTTGTCATTCGTTATTGTTGTTGTTGTTGGCTTTTACTTTGCTTTGAAAAAAAAAGCGAAACTTGCTCTTTGCTTTGATTTATTTGCTAGCCATATGTGTACATATAAACATAAAGTTGTACATAAATATGTACAGCAATCATTTCTTTCGACTTTATTTATTTTTTTTTTAATTTTTTAAAAAATATGTTTTTTTGCGCGCTCTGCTACGACAACATTTTTGGGAAATTAAATACTTTCTAATTACAATAAACGCAGGCAATGCGCACGTTTCTTAGCCTTTGGCAGTGGCCGAAATCACGTCCAGTATATGCTTTTTTTTGACCAATGCCAACAACAACAACAACAATAACATGAGCCAACAGTAGCTTCTACAACAACAACATCTACTACAACAAAAACCACAACAACAACATCTACTACAACAACAAAGTCGCGAAAGTGTTAAACAAAAAAAATCAGATTCACTTTTTCTTTATTGTCATATGCTATTTATTTTGCCTTCTTTTTCGTTTGTTTGCCCAGCGAGCGCAATTTATTGACAGCCACTGTGCAAGCTAACGTTTTGAACCACCCCTCCCTTCAACCCTACCAACACGGCGTTTGTTATGCCTCTGCACTGGCGCCGCTTGTCTTCTTGGCGCGTGCCGCTTCTGCCTCTCTCTCTGTCTCTATCTTTGTCTCTGACTCTGTCCGTTCGTTCAGCTTTGTGTAGTTTCCAAACGAAAGTGAAACGTGTAAATACCTTGGCATACCTGTAGTACCAGACTGGTAACGCCTCCCACTCTCCTGACGACCACTCGGCTAAGTAACTGCCCTAACCACAGCCCCATTAGCCATTAAACATTAACCAATGCCAGCAGCTACCACATCGCTGCACGTGCCCCCATGGTTGTACGATCGTGTGGTCTCTACTCTTCCTCCTCTATCCCCCTCTCTCTCTCTCTCTCTATCACCCCATCTCTATCTCTCACTCGCTGCATTGCTCTTCTCATCGATCTGGCACTTCGACAGCTGCAATTTGTTTGGGCTAATTTATTTTTCAATTGCTGCGGCAACTCTACTCTACACTCTGTCTATCGATTACAACTTTTGTTGCAGTCCATGGATTTTTTTATTAATTTCTTTCTTTTTTTGTGAAGCTTTAAACGACGCGCTTTATATAATTTCTTGACATGCTTATCAGATTGTTTTAAGTAGTCATACTGATACTCTTTTTCTTTCTCTCTCTCTCTCTCTCTCTCTCTGCCTTTTCTTCGCCTTTCAGTTTTAATATCTTTTTTTGGTAGTCAAAAAAATAAATAAATAAAATTTAAATAAACTGATTAGCGTCGCATTAAAAGTCGCGCATTAAAAACAAAAACCTGCAACTGGCTTTCCATTTGAATCGACTTGAAGTTTTTTTTTTCACATTTTTCAACATTTGTTTGAAGAGTTTTCACTGGTCATTATGAGCACGATTATAAGCTTATATAAGCCCAGGTCCAAGTCCAAGTCCAAGTTTTTTCATTAGGATTTATTTACGCCCACTTTTTCTTACAATTTCATTTACATTGTTTCAATATTATTAAATATTTATTCATATATGTAAAAATTGGGTCTTATTTTAAAAACATCTATATCTTGTTCTCCCTCTTGCGTTCTATCTTTTCCTTGCTCTCTCTTCTCCCACACGACTACTATTTCATATCTACTTCATTCTCTCTCTTGATCTGTTTCACTCTATTCACTCATTTTGTAGGCAGTATCACTTCTCATATTTCTTTCTTCTCTTCTGTCCACATTTTGTTGAAAAGTTCTATCTCTTCTTTCTAATTTCTTACTACTTCTTTGTACCCTCTCTCTCTACCTATCTCCCTGTCTCTCTCACCCTCTATCTCTCTTTTTCTCTATCTCTCTTTTTCTCTCTATCTCTCTCTCTCCACCTAATCTCTCCCATCTCTACCCTAACCTTGTTCACACGCTATGTTCCCCCTCTTTAAACAAAAGACTTAACACACAAACTTGAGCCATCAGTTGAGGCATCGCAAAAATATGATTAAACATTTAGCAATTGACACATGAGCTGCTACTGCTACTTATAGCATAAGTGATATACTATAAAATATGCTAAATAAATAGCGCCAAAGATCAAAAGCCAAAAAGCTGTACATAAAAATTCAATTGTCACAGCATCAACAACAACAACAGCAGCAACATCAAAGCAAAACAAATGCCCCTTGGGCTATTTGTATGTGTGAGTAAGTCGTGAGCTGCCACAGTTGCCACAGTTGGGCCCCCTTGGGTGCAACAATAACAACAACAACAACACCAACAACAATTCCACTTGTTGTACTATGGATGCTGTCGATCTGTTGATCTGTGGCACAGTGGTGGCAGTGCTGGCTGTGGTGCAGTGGCGCTGCACGACAGTGGAACAGATCAGAGCGTTGATTAGTCACAGCACAAGAGTCGAGCAATTTAGTTTCTAGACTTGTAGCCAATAAACCAGTCAAGTCAGATTTTTTTTTAGTCTGTCTGTTTTTTAGCTTCGATTTGTCTTGTTTTATCTTTTTTTTGCGCATTCAATATTTTCTCACAGTCACACGAACTATAACTCTAACTATAACTATAGCTATAAGGCTGTATGAGTGTATGACTGTATGACTGTATGATCTGTGTGTATGACTTTGTGACTATTCAGCTGTCTGTCTGTACGTTTATCTATCTGTCCATCTGTATTTATACATCGTTGTCCATAGCTGTGTCTATATAGCTCTTGGCTCCGTTCAGATTGATTGCTAATGTGCATCTGTAATGGAATCTGTAACTATTAATGCGGCACTTTATGCAGATTTATGCGACTCAGTGTGCACAAGTCTGATGCAATCTATATAGATATACATGTGCCAGAATAATAGACATACCAAAAGATATATATGCCATACTATATACTATATACCATATATCTAGCTACCATTTTCTATGCAACTTTTGCTTTCTTCTGCCTTCGCTTCGCTTGACTTGGCTCTTTTGTTGTTTTGTCTACACACTTTATGTTTTTTTTTTGTTTCATTTTCGTATAACTACTTGGTCTCATTGTTGTTGTTAATGTTGTTATTATGATGATGATTGTTATTGTTGTTATTATTGTCGCTCTTACCTTTTGCAATTGTCACATTGTTTTTTCGGTTTTTTTTTTCTGGGGTCTCTCTTCGTTTGGTAATAAGGCAAAGACAACAGAAAAAGCCGCAAGCCTCAAGGTAATTAACGCGTTGCGCATCTTTACGCAATTTGCTGCCGCTGCGAAATCAATCAGCTGCCAATAAAAAACAACAACAAACGGCTACAAAAATGTAGTTAAAAATATATTTGAACAATTATATGAAATGCGAATTTAACAATATCTAACTGTAATCTTTTGGTGCTCATTAAGCGATCAATATCCGGCTCATTGTCGCCTCTGTCTCATATATCTTTCAGTCTGTCTGTCTCTCTGCATGCGCTGTCTGCTCTGCTCTGTATGCTCTGCCTCAACTGTCTTCTCCGTCTCTTTCTGCTCTTCAGGCCTCCTCTATCTTCCCTCTCCCAGCATGCTTGCTCTCTTTCTTCCTTCTCTATCTGCTTTGCTCTGTATGTTTTGCCAGCTCAATCCACTATATCCTCTCTGTCTGCCCTGTCTGCTCTGCCTGCTGTGTCTGCTCTGCTCTGTATGCTCAGTCTTCTCTGTCTGCTTCGTCTCTGTTAGAGACTCTTCCTGCCTTCTCTGTCCTCTCTGTATGCTCAACCTGCATGCTCTTTCTTCCTTCTCTCTTTGCTTTGCTCGTATGTCTTCTCTGTCTGTTTTGCCTATTTACTCTGTCTGCTCTGTCCACTCTGTCCACTCTAACCTCTCTGTCTGCTCTGTCTGCTCGTGCTGATTGCGCAAACACTTTGATGTCTCTTTGTTTATTCGTGCATTTGTTTTTCGAGTATCACTGTCATTCTTTCTTCATTAAATCCTTAACACTACACTCCATCAAGGGGCGAAATGGGCGTGTCTGCACGCTAAAAGAGACATTTTTACACGCACTTAGCGTAACGACTGTCCGCACTTTCGCTTTCAAATGCAGAAAATTAAAAAACAATTGGATGAGTCAGCAAATCGATCGAACATCGAACATGAGACATGAGACATTGACGATCAACGATCGTTTGCTTTGCATACAAAATACTTAAGGGTTTCTTTTTTTGGAATCGATTTCTATATTTATATAGTTTTCATTGCATTAATCACATATGTTTGTTTAAAACAATGATAACTATTCATTTTTATTCAATTTTTTTTATATTTTAAAAAGTTAATTAAAGCTGCTTGTTATACTGTGCATATTTTATAGAAAAAAAAGTGTAATTAATATGAGCAGCGTTGGTAAGGTTATGCAAATTAAAGGGCGTTTTTTACTGTATCTATATCTGCTTAAGGTGATTCAACAAAAGTTGTAAAAAGAGTTTAAAGATTATTGATAAACATAACAAATAAATGAGCTAAAACTCGGGTCGTTGGCCTCAGCTACACAGAAATGCAATAAAGGCTCAGCTTAGCTTTCAGTCTCAGCCATCTAATCGGAAATTTATACCTAGTCTTACAACATAAACAAATTATAACTGTGCTCTAATGCTATCAAAATATATAGCTCACATATCATATTGGTTTATTTTGATAAAGTTATTAAAGTTTTTATAGTTTCGCTTTCATTTCGCACGCCTTAAAGTCGTTAATTAATATCTATATCCATATTTGTATCCATATTAAAGTTCTGTTTACCTATTGGTTCCCATGAAATGCTAGCTAATAATGTTAAGATCATAATAATGCGTATCATGTCGTATAATATCGGAACAAGACTTTCTAAATGCGCTTACCTAATGCTAATTTTGAAGCTAATGCCAAATGCTAATGCGTAACCTGAGTTGGCCCATAAATTCTTTGCATTACGCAAGCGTTACAGCCATGCCTAACGAGCCGTCTTTATCCCCACTCCCTCCTTCCCTCTCTCTCTCTCTCTCTCTCACTCACTCTTACTTTCTTTGTTTTTTTGTGGGCAGGTGTAGGTGAGTGTTTGGATTTCTTAAGCAGGTGGCTGCGGCTCATTTGGAAAGCAAACGCCAAGAGAGGAAAATGAAAGTTTTTGTTTTGTGCCTCGAGCTGCGTGAAATTTACATTTCGTTTAATAATCATTTGAAGTATTTCAAGCATTTCAACTGTGCGTTGTGGCATACAATTTTTGATGTTTTTCAGTTTTTTTTTTTTTTTTTTGAGGAATTAGTCTAAGAAATTGAAATACAGGCAATAATCTTTTGACGAGGCTAACAACAAAACACGCCCAGCGGCCAAAGGCAAACGCACCAACCCACCGCCCCTACAGAAAGAAAAAACAAAAACGTTAAAGTAATTGAAATTTTCCGGCAGCCAAAGCTATTAATTTGTATTTTGTTTTTTAAGTCTTCGATTTTCTGTTGTTGTTGTGGTTTTCAATCTGCATAAACTTTATGCATTTGCATTTTCATTTTCATTTTCATTTTGAGCTTCAGTTTCAGTTTCAGCTTCAGTTTCATTGTCGCTTTCGTTTCGTTTCGTTTTTGTTTTTCATTCGGAGTTCAATGGCATGCGATAAATTTATGCCCTGGCTCGACCAGCTGACATGCCCAGCCTCAGTGTGGCCATAAATTTCAAATTTCAGTTAACTCCTAAAAAAAATATCAACAACAACACTAAATCTCCCACAGCTCCATTAGTAATTGGCCAAAAAAAAAACCCAAACCCAACTAGAGTTGGCAATTTTTTTTTTTCGGTATTTTTCGCAGATAAAGTATAAAGTTTTATCATACGATCTGCCACTGAACCGGTATTATGTGTAACGACTTGAGTGACTATAATGCATATATACAGTGTGTAGATATAACATAATGGCCACTCGGTTGTCTTGGCTTAGACTAGTTACAGTTAGTATTAGACTTTATCGTTAGTCACACGTGTGCTGTGCCGCAGTGAATTGTGCAAAGAAACAAACTAAAAAATTACTTCAGTTCATTAAAAGACAAGCTCGTTAATTATACCCGGTAGACACATTACATATGCCTGTCTGGTGGGTATAATCAATATGTGCAAATTGTTGTAAATTTTTGTGCAAATTTGTGCAAGAGCTAAGGGGCGGTTTCAGAGACCGTTTAAACTATAAATTGTTTAAAATATAATGCTTCATCAGCATTAGTAAATGAATTTAATGAACTAAATGAATTATGTAGGTCTAAATGACTGATTTTCAGTTGGTTTTTCTATCTCTATATCGCTTGCCTCTATATCTTCCTCTTCTTCTGTCTGTCCCTGTATCTGTCTATTCTTCTATCTGTCTTTCTATTTGCATTTGTCTAAGTCTTTCAGTATCTCTCTGTATTGTTCTGTGGGTCTCAATATTTGTTCTAATGTCTGTCTCTATGAACTCATAACTGTATAACGTAGAGACCTCAAATTTCGTATGTAGGCATATGAATACCATATCAAGATGAAGCCTAATTAAAATATTGAATAATTTTGAGCCACACCTGAAAAAACCATATTAATATGATTCATCAAAACAAATTTAACTTAGAATGATAATTCGCTATTATATTCCATTGTCTTGGATCAACTGCCTACAGGGTATCTCGTTGTCTGTCTATTGGTCTTGTTTGCTACCGCATATTTATTCCAGACGGAGGCTTGACACAACAATTTTGACATTGCGCAAGAAATATGTATTTTTTTCTTTCGTCGTCGTCTGCGTAGTATATCAATTAACAGTTTTACCAATTTGAAGAAAAAAAATTGACGAAAAATTTGTGTGTTGACTCATAAATTGGCAGGTAAAGTTTTGGGTTCAAAAAGCGAACGCATTTGGGTCCATTGCCAAATCGCATTTTCTGTTTTTCTTGTTTTCTTTTGTTGCAGCCTCCCGTTGCCTTAGGCTTAGTGCGTTTGGTGCGATTTGCTCTGATTGTTTTCTGAGCTGCACTTTTGTATCTATGTATCTGTGTATCTGTGTATCTGTTTGCAGTTGTATCTATAGCATTAACTTGTTGTTGTGGACTGTGGACTGTGGACTGTGGACTGAGGACCGTGGGCTGCTGACACAAGTATCTCAGCACTCGACTAGTTACACACCCAAGTCACAATTGTAGCCTCAAGTTGAAGCCAACAAAGCGTGGCCTACAAGCGACCAAGACAAATAACAACAACTACAATTACAACAACAAGTAGAAAACACAACGAGGCGTTGATTTGCAGCCCAAAATGCAATTAAAAACTTAACTTTATTTTCGTTTTTTTTTTATAGTTATAGCCTCAAGTGTTGTTGGCGGCATTACAACACGACGTGAGGATCGCGAAGGGTGCAGTGGGGTCTGGGGCTGCATTTTAACATATTGTAGCACATTAAGCACTCATGTCCATCATAATGTTTAATATTTACATATTATTACACTAACTGAACCATGGTATATGCCAAATATGATATAGATTTGTGTACAAATTATCAGAGCTAAAATTAGATCTATTTGGTTCTTCTGATATTAAGAGAAAAGGAATGTTTTATCATAGGACAATGTACTTTTCAAATGATATAACCAAGGTTATTTTTGCGGTTTAAACTGTGCATTGATTTGAATGAAATTCTGTTGAAGAATGTGTAATATTATGATAGTCATACATGAAAAGTTAGGTATAAATTTTAAAACAAAACATAAATAAAATTCTCCCAATGAAACTTTGTAACTATATAAACTATAGCACATACACAACCCTCTTCTCCTGCTTTTAGCTTTAGTCAAAAATGATCTCTACAAAAGTTTTCTTCATTCCTCAAGCATAATAATAGTTGTGTTGTATTTTTTATAGAGCATTAAAAGTGTACCATACCATACAACAATGCTTACAATTTATTTTGCAATTTTTTTCAACACTAATTCGACTGTATTTGCATATAGTATATATATATATATCTTTCAACATATTTGCAGTTTTTCCCCTACACACAAATAAATCAAGAAGCGTAAAGGCAAAGCCGTAACTACATTTGGACACTTGAGTCAGCCTTTGTTGTTTATGGTACGTATATATACCCTATAATCTATATATATATATATAATGTATATGAGTTGAGGCCTGTTATTATGTCTATGTGTGAGCGCGTGTGGGCGTGTCTGAGACTAGTGTACACACCCAAATAATCGACTTCGATGTGGCAATGTCAATGCCACAACAAATTCGACTTGAATTCAATTGGAAGCTTACGTACTGTAGCGTATTGTAAGCGGCTTAATATTGTTTTTCTAGAGCGAGCCCAAAAAAAAAAAAAAACAAAACAAAATGAAAATATATATAAACAAAAAGCGTAAACAGATTGGATCAGGTCTGCGGTTATTGGCTGCGGTACGCTGAGGTACATCCGGCTGGGCTCCAAGTTGAGCCAAGCGCAGCGCCATTAACCTGGCCGAAAAAGTGCAATTAATTCAAGGCTAAAAGTAAAACTTACAAAACTGGAACTTTCTTTCAAGAGATGCAAAAGATATAGGTGTATGGTATATATATGTACGATGTGTATATGTGTATATGCTAGACGGTTAAAATTGAAAGGGAAATGCACTTGAAGCCAGGAATTACGACAGCGAGGGCATTGTCACATTTCACTTTCGTTCATAAATTGCACCTATAGATATTTATATACACATATATATATGTATATATGTCTATAGCTACAGGTGCACTCAGTACAGTGTCTGTAAAAAAAAGTGCATATACATAATTTCAAGTGCAGTTACGGCCAGTCGGCTGTGACAACGGGTTTTTTGTCCGTCCCCAAGACGAGTCTACAACAATATAAAATACAGAAAGAAATAAAAACTGACCGCAAGTGTGTCTAATTTCTATTATATATCTATGCATCTCTTTACACTCTGCTCCACAATTGTCTCTCTGACTGTTTATCTGTCTGTCTATCTGTCTCTTCATCAGTCTGCATTGTCTGTCTTCGTCTCTGTCTCTGTCTCTGTCTCTGTCGCTCATTGAACTTTCTTCTTTCACTGTGCCACCTGTGTAGACCCGCCACGAATTGCCTGCTCTCTTTTACTCCTCAGAGTTCCGTTGTTGCTCTTACTTACTGCACATTATCTTAGTTTATTTTTAGTTAACTTGACTTGTTTTTGTATTTTTTGCTACTTTTGCTTTCGTTTAACCCATTTAATGTGGGGCCCGCAGCTCTGCTTTGGGGTCGACTCTGATCTGGTCTGATCAGGTCCGGTCAGACATCCGTTTTACAACTACAATGCAAGCAAACACTTATACAAAAAAGTATTCACTTCTTAATAAAATATTTGTAAATACATGTTAAACGTATTGTAAAACAAAATATTTAACGCTACTTTAGAAAAATATTTAAAACTCATATCACATATTTTGTTAAATATGTTAAATACTTAAAAATATTTCAATATTTTCCAAACGAAGAAGGAAAATTTTTAAGTCATTAAAAACAATGAAATTCAAATAACATTAAAAATTTATATTAAATAAAATTAATTTTGATAAATGATAAAATATATAAAACTTAAATTTTCCAAAGCGTAAATTTAATGGAAAAGTGTAAATGTTGATTTATAGATTATATCAATTAATATTTCTTTTCTTGCACAACTTAATTATAACTAATGGATACATAAAATTTTTATATCTAATAGTTTTGAATATGGCTCAAATAAATTTCAACAATTTTTTTTTAATAACTCAATGGTAGTAACTTTTTATGGCAATTAATAAAAAGCAAAAAAAAACAAAAAACAACATTGTATAAGATATTTTTTGTATCTTTTTTTTTTGCTGCAGTGCATTTCTTATTTCATTTCAACTCAAAAACAAAACGGTAACAATAACAGCACACACATATATATGTATGTGTAATTGTGTGTGTGTGTATATTTAATTCAGTGGAAAAGTGAAAACGAAAGTGATCCAAGTTGCAGCAGTTATCCAGTTAGTTTTGATCACATACGATCACATATAGCCAGTGGTCAGTTGACTTTCATCTTGTGTTTGTATGGGTAATCATATATGTATGTGTGTGTGCCCCTTGATAATGATGATGTAGTTTATGGTGATAATGATGATGATGATGATGATGCAATTAGATTCGCCCATACAGCTATAGAAAATATGATCATACCATTATCATATATGCCAACAAGGAAATCGATTGACAAAAAGTCAACGGTCAAGAGATCAGCAGCCATAATGAGCAGTTATCGATTAATACAAAACAATCGATATGAAATTATCATGCATTTGCTTATAATGCAATTTTCTCGCAATGACCAAATGACAACAATTTGTACTGATTATGGCAATTTTTCTGTAAGACAGTTATGGACCGTTCAACAACAACCGTACGACGGTACGACAAACCGTTTGACTTACACGCTACAGCACACCACCTTGCACCGCATTGTCGGCAACCACCGACCGTCTAACATCGATCAGTCGATCTATAGCTATATCTATGGCTGGCTAAACTCGCTTCATTTGGCCAAGTCCAAGACCGGCAATTATCTATCTGTGGTTAGGACAACCTTTCACCTGTACACCGGCTGGCATAACTGGTTTTTTAAATCCACAATGAAAAACATCATGAAAATGCAAATGATTGCATTCAAGAATTTCTTGCACTTGTCGTGACTTTGTTAGTGAATTTGTATTGTTCTGCTAATACCAGGGCTGCGATACTGTACTAATTTCATCATCGATTTGGTGGGAATTTTTAATCCAATTCAGGCAGAGATTATAAACGATGAACATAGCTTAAATTTTTTAATACGGAATTCAATAAACTTGTAATGCTTGCTGCAACTTTTCTTTGACTTCAACCTATTCCTTATAGTAATCTACCCTTTACTTCACTACAGGCACTTTGGCTATGACGCGACGCATGCAATTAATTGCGGCCTGTCTGGGTCTGCTGGCCAGCGCCTGCATCGCTCAGACGCAGCAGGAATCAACGGCCAAATGGTCACGTCAGCTCGAATCTGTGGGCTCTCCCGATGCGGATTCTTTGGACTGGGTGCCACTAGCACAGCCGCTGGATGAGGCCAGCAAAGATCGTTCGGCCAATGGACGTGTGTTGACCTATTCGCAATCCTTTCCACCCAGTGCGCGCTTTGGCGAACTTAATAAACCTGGTGCGCCATTCGAATATCCCTATCAGTTTCCACGCTTTTCGAATGCAGCTCCACAGGCGCTGCCGTTACGTCATCAAGGACCACCGCCACCGCCGCCACTGAAGAGCAGCATTGGAGCACAGCAGGAGCCTACCTCACAGTCATTCTTCAAGTTCGAGATGCCCTTCCAGTCACAGGGTCAATCGCCGTCGACGCTGCAGTCCGGCTATCAGATACAGCATACCTTTGGCGGTAGTGGCGGTGCTGCGCCACCCTCCTCCATCTTCAGTCCACCCTCACTGTTCGGCCAGCAGGCACAACAGTTCGCGGATTTCCAAAAACCTTTCGCCCAGGCTCTAAGCAAACCTTTGCCACAGCAGAACTACATACAGGACACGTTGCCCAATCTGAAATCACATGGAAAACCCCTGCCCACACAGGCCTCGCTGCAGAGCGTGACACCGCAAGTTTTCCCAGTGGATCCGGAGCCGGAAACAGTTTTTAATCTAAACAAACCACCAGCTACGGCACCGGCTACTTCGCCCAGCAATGCACAGCAGCAGGAGGTACAGCTGCTCTATGTGCCCTATGATACGCTATACAATCAGCGGCGCCAACAGCAGGGCCAAAGCCAACCCGGCAGCAGCAGCTACGAGGTGAACAAGTTCAATGTAAATTCGGGACTACCGGCCGTCAATCCCTATCAGATCAATCAGTTCTACACACAGGATCCCAGCTTGGGCAGTGATTTCTTTAGCTCCGGCACAACCACACGTCCCAGCACGACCAGCACCACTACCTCACAACCGCAACATATTTTCCAGAGCTTTGGTCAGCCGCAACCGCAGTACACGACAGCTAAGCCCAAGCCGAAGGCGCATCAGCCACCGCTGGCTATGTTCCTGTTGCGACCCAATGCCCGGCCCACACAGTCGGATGTGGTAGCTGCGCTGCGTACTGCGCACTCCATTTCGGTCATAGACGCGCCCACCAAACAGACCCCTTCCATATTTGTGGGACCCGCTGGCATGCCCATACCTGAGGGCTATGTCAAGTTCGATCTGCCGTATCTGTCACAGTTGACGCACTCGCGAGACCTTAACGATGTCTCCTTTTTTGTGGCACCACTAAGCTACCGCACGCCTCAAGGGTTCAACAAAATATTGTTGCCGGAGCCGCATGTTGGTTCCATTGTAATCAATCGCGCCAAGGATGCAGCTAGCATACAGGAGCCACAGCCCGTACGCTCGCAGCGTCCCGCAACTACGCGCAATCCTTTCGAGAGCACCACTCAGTCACAGCGTGTGACCGCAAGTCCTGTACCTACACGTGGTAACAAGTTCAGCTACTACTATGTGCAAGATGGCATACAGGAGGTGAGCTCACCTAAGTTGCCAACCAAACCAGAGCGCCATCACAAGAAGAAGCGACCACAGCACGTGACCGTGGAACAGCCCGTGTACCGTGCGCCTGCCAAAACTCCCAATCCCTACGAGACGCTAAATCAAATTGGCGGTGATGATTTCTTTGCCTCGCTCACCAGCACCAAGCCGAGCAGCACAACTTCTACTAGTTCCACTACCAGCACCACGAGCTCTACCACATCCACCACAACAGCGCAACCGCAGACTCTTTTCACGTACAGCTCCCGACCGCAAGTGGAGTTCCCTAGCTCCAACGGTCAACTGTATCCACAGTTCGAACCCACGCCACAGCAACCTGAGCAGCTGCCACGCCTGACCACACGACCGCCCACAGTCAGCATCGCCCAAGAGGAGGAGGAGCAGCGCATGAAGCAGTACTACCGCCAGCAAGATGCCTTCCGACAGCGGCCACAGACCACAATACCGCCCCAGTACGAGCAGGTACAATACACGCCCAGTGTACCAGAGTATGAGCCCATCACAACCACGCAGAAGACCAAGCAGCGCCTGAATCTTTATACGCCAGCTGCAGTGCCTGTTACGACTTCAGATGTCGGCTACCAGCTGGATACACAGGCACCACTCAACCATCGTCCCACCTACAATCAGAATGAGGTACTGGATAACTCGAATGTTGAGTACGAACCGAACCCGTACCATGTGCCCTCTGAGCTCCCACCGCTCACTCCAGATATACCCGGCCTGGTTAATAATCTGCAGGAGGAAAAAGAAAAGCTGGCTGCTACGACTACACCCCTGAGCGAGCCCGAGCCTGAGACCCGCCCAACGCGTCGTCCACTGCGCATACGTAAGCCTGCTGTAAACAAGGTGGTCACCTCCTCTGTTTCGTACTCCGAGTCGGAGAGCAACGGCAAGCTGCCCACACGCATTCGTCGTCCGTACAGCACAAGAGCTCAGGCTGCAGCCGCAGCAGACAATGCGGATGAGTTGTTGACTACCACCACGCGTCGCCCAGCCACGGTACGCAATCCACTCTTGCGTAATCCAAATCGCATACGCTATCAGCCCACACCGGAGGAGCGCCAATCGCTAAAGATCAAAACCAAGAAGCACAAAGGCTCTAAGAATGGCAAAACCAGCGAGGATCAAGATTTGGAATACCAACGCGATGTACTGAAACAGAATTATCCTGTTTTCAAGTCCTCTCGTCGTCCGACGAGTCCCACTGCCATACCCAGCTCATATGATGTAGGCCAGACCGAAGGACCCGCCTCCGAAACGCAACAAGTGTACACAGTCACACCCAGTAACAGCTTAGACGGCAACACTGGCGAACAGCAGGTCTATCCCGCTGGACTTTTGGAACCCATGCAGATCGCGCAGCACTATCAGGAATTCTCCAAGGATAACTATGGCCCCGGTTACTTCCCCAATCAGGAGGATTTGAATCCTACTGAGGCTTATGTTCGCAATGAAGTGAGCCCTGTGTTTACAACCTTGGCGACCACCACTCCAACCACTACGCCCAGCACCACAACAACGACACCAGTAACAACCACAGAGGAGACAGTGACTACCACACGCAGATCGCCATTCATCAGACGCAATTATCCAAGGGTACGCACTACCACAACTACTGAGGCATCGGTGACCACCACCACGCCCGCTGAGGAACGGCCTTCTGTAAGTTTCTGAACCCCCTCTTTTCCTAGTTTATGCTGATTGTGTTATGTTCTCCTAGGTACGCGCTCGTTTACCGCCACGCCGTGTGGTCAAAGTGCGTCAACGCCAACGTCGTCCATTGCATCCGGCCTCATCTACCACAGCGCCTGCAGAAGAAGCCCCAGAAGCCTCCACGAAAAAACAAAATCTTCGCAAAC
Organism: Sphaerogastrella javana; assembly: GCA_037040025.1. Taxonomy (NCBI): domain Eukaryota; kingdom Metazoa; phylum Arthropoda; class Insecta; order Diptera; family Drosophilidae; genus Sphaerogastrella; species Sphaerogastrella javana. Next base: position 2,111 of record JBANCZ010001437.1, on the reverse strand, counting down.
TGAGCCGCTACAATCAGGAACCGCAAGAAAAAGAGGTAAGTTTAATGACTAAAGCGAGACTTTATCGACAACTAATCCTTTTACTTAACAGCAAACACAACGTCGGCGCTACAAGCAACCTTTCCAGCTGGAGGGTCAAGAATCACAGTGGTCACCCGCCTCGGAAACGGGCAACAGCAATACAAATACGAACAGCTTTAAACCGCTAAATCCTAAGTACTCCAGTAAGACCGAGAACACGCACAGTTTTGAAAACGAGCCGGAAATAGTGACCGCCGGACCAACAGATCAACCGGAAACGTATGAATTCAACGTTGCTGCCAATCTAGGTGGATCGAGTGGTGTGCAACGCACCACGCCCTCACTGAAGGCGCCTAACCTTAAGTAAGTATTTGGTTATAATCGAACTAATACAATTACAATTTATATCTATGTATATTACAGGCCGGAGAAATCCTTTGCTGAATTATTAGAGGAGGTTATGGGAAAAGCGCCCGAAGAACTGGCCACAGAGTCAAGCAGTAGTAGTCGCCTGAACAGGCGTGGCAAGTGGAAGAAGCAGCGCGTCAATGCAGGTGCCGAACATGGCGAGAATTTTGAAACAGCCGAATCCCAAAATCTGGGACCACAGCTTTACAATTCGCTCCTTGCCGGTAACGATAAGAAAGAAAAAGAACAGCCGCAGCAGCAGGAGTCTGAAGAGTCGCTGCCCAAGACTACTACACCGCTAACACTCGTGACGGAAGCGCTAACAACGGATGCGCCCAGCACCACCATGGCACCACCCACCACACCCGATGAGTACGAGGTGACCACCGCCAAATATGGTGATGTTACGACCACTATGCCGACAACATCAGCTCCCGCTGTCGAGGAGACAGCCACTCGACGCATGGATACTGCAGCCGATGTGGATGACCTAGAGACGCAGCCCAGCATCTTCTCCGAGGTGCGCCAACAGCTGCACGATCTCTTTGCCATCGATGAGAATGAGGATGAGGCAGTGACAGCAGCACTGGCAGCCGTGGGCAAACGACGACAGGAGTACACCAACATCAAGCGCACCAACCGACCCACAGAGAGCAGCATTACAACAACGGAGTCGGCAAATGAAGCGTTAGGCACCACAACGGCTGCCACGCCCACCAAGGATAACTTTCACAAGGATCTGATGGAGCATGTGGTCTATGCGACATCAACATCGACCAAAGTCACTTCAGAGACGGAAATCTGTTATCGTGGACGCTGCATACGCTCCGAGGATCTGCCAGCCAATCACAAGCTGCACTGAGCAGCCCTGGCGAGGATTAGCCCCATTTCCCGTGTATATACAGTTGAAAGCGGTTGAGAAGCCGGAGCAGGAGCGGAAGATCTAGGGATGCATTAGTTTCGCGCTCTGAAAGTCAACAGAAGTAACCCGTCCTGTTCCTGAAGGATGAAAATACGCCGCTTTTTGTAATCCTCAACCGCTTTGTAATTAATTTAGCTTTAACTACGAATATGTTTAAGGAGTAAGCGTAAAAAACATCTGAAATATAAACAAAAATTTATAATAATTATATATATTTTACTAAATATATATATATATATATATTATCAATGCTTCCATATCGAATTCTATGTTATGTTCGATTCGACAATTTGTAGTAAATAAATTAGTGAAATATCAAATAAAATACAACAACAAAAACAACATAAAATTACAAATAATATTAAAATGTACGTTTAGTTTGTAGTCCTAACTTAAATAATATCGAATATAGGCTAAGAATTTTTGTATAATAGAAATACTCAGAACTAACAAAAATAAATAAACAACCGAAATCGTTACATTTAAAATCTGTGTTTTATTTTGAACAGGGAAAGGAACCTAAGCCGAAACCGCAGCCGTATTCGTTAAAAATTGACTGTTCAAAAAGTTGAAATACCAGGCGATAATATTTAGCTGCACGTGTAATATGTGAGGGTCGATGTGATAAGTGTAACAGGCAGAAGTATACATATTCTTGATCAGAAAGAGAATCCGAGTCGATATGTGTTTATTCAGTATACATTTTTTGATATCTAGTACAACTATTCTATTTTTTGACCTATCTAACATAATGATAAAT
>JBANCZ010001436.1:0-21712 GCA_037040025.1 Sphaerogastrella javana | reverse complement strand
TATAAAATTCATTTAAATGGATCAAATTCATTCTATTTTAGACAGTTTATAAAAATTACGTTAGCTGCCTTTTTAAGGTAGCTGCCTCCAAAATCACTGCAATCAACTCGAGGCAGTTAAGCGAATTATACTGTATTCACATTCAGTTGATGAGTATGTTTACTTAGTATGAAATGATTGATTGCAAATAGGTAAAATGATAGATCAAATGATAATGTATATAAGATCGAATCTAAAAAAAAGATGCATTAATTTTAGGAGTTGGAAGATGTCTTTAGATTATAGATCCACACATATTCATTGAAAATCACATTTAGCTAAAGTCTACACTTCAATAAAACTATTTTTTAAGGGCATTTACTAAAGTCTAGTATGCATATTAACTGCCACATCGACTTCAACTAATTTCTGGCTAAGTGAAACCAACAATTCCTTGATATAAGTCACATTATAACATTTATAATTCACTGTTATTATAGTTGACAGTTGGAGCCGTTAGTCGCAGCTTCAAGTCATAAATAGTTAGATCATTAGTGCTTGTTACATATAATTAAATCATGATGTATTACGCATGGTAGTGAGTTACTAACTCTGACCTTTGGCGTCAAGGCTGATTAGATTTTAATTAGGCTGCGCGTTGGCTGCGACAGTTGGCCAAGTCGTAAACAGGGCCCTATGACTGCCCATGTGTTTAAAAGCCTGCCAATGGCTAATAACAATGTGTTATTTAATATAGGGTTGGGATACACACTCCCCTCTCTTTCCCGTGAAAACCGTATGTGCCTACTCACACCTGTTGTGGTACAGTGGGTAACATTAATAAACGGCTTTCAATTAGACGCCTCGTATTTACAATGTGTGGCAATAAAAATTCTAGGTAAGCACAAACGAAGGCCAAGAGAGAGAGAGAGAGAGAGAGAGAGAGAGAGAGAAAGAAAGAGAGAGACCAAGAAAGAGAGAAAAGAGATGTGGGAGGTCGGATCTAATGGGCGTTCTGGCTGCCGCGTTGCACCATATCACGTGACATGCAAGGAAGTCATTAGTTGTCGCCGAAACCCGCTGAAGTTGTTGCTCAGGGATAGGGCTCTCAATGGGTTTAGGTTAGGGTGAGGTTATGGGGGGTTTTTGGAAGGGTTTCATTTACTATTTGCACCGACTTTTTGCAGTTTGTGGCATTTGTGTAGTTCAAATTCAATTTCAGTGTTAAATTGACTTTGGTGTTACCATACTTTTCGTTTTTCGTTTCGTTTTTTTTTTATTCCGAGCTCGAAATCCAATTATCCTCGAAATATGTGTAATTATTTGATAGTCCTTTAGTGTAATTGCTTTTTGATGTTAGTCACTTTTAAAACTTGCATTCAATTTGCATGTGAACCCGTACGGTTCGATTACATAAACCCAAACAGACAATCATTCACTCATTCGAGTGATTGTCTAATGTAATTACGTCTAGTTCGAATTGTGAGGGTAATTATGCTGGTACTAACTAACTTAATCGTTGTTAGACCGTATTGATTTTTCATTTTTCGTTGTTTTCCTTCTATCTCTATAAAGTGGGTCAAATATTTGGCTAATTAAGCATAACACAGGGTCTTTAGTCTTTAGACTTGAGTATTTCGTCTTGAGTCTTTGGTTTTTAGTCTTATATGGTAAAATGTGCCCCGAATTAACCTCTGATGCGTTTTCACCCAATCATACGAAATTTACACGCACCGCATGCATTTTATTTTGAGCCACTGTGGCGTTAATGAAATTAACAAAAACTGTACAAAGCAATTAAAGAACAACAAAAGCGTGTACCACAATAAAAAAAAAAAAACCAAAACCCAAATGAGGTAGCACAAAGAAGCCACACCACACCACATCACACCACACATCGTGCCACGCACAATAATAATAATAGTAGTAATAATAATAATTAATAGAAAAATACCATTTAAAAGGCGTGAAGGCGCCACATGAGGTGCCGCTTTGCCAATGGGGAGCGACAGTAGCCGCAATCTCTCAGACCCAGACCCAGACCCGCCACATTTCGCTTTGCCTCTCTCTCTCTCGCACTCTCTCTCTCTCTCTCTCTCTCACTCTCTTTCTCTTCCTCCCTCTCTTTCTCTCTTTCGTTCAGTCAGAGCCCACACCGAGTGCGTGCGTTAATTGCGTGAGCTTGAGACCCAAAAAGCCTAACGCAAATTTTCGTATGCGTATGAATGAGTGCCAGTCACACTGAGTGCATGAATGAATGAACGAATACTCAAGCGTACAATGAATTTGAATTCGACTTCTGTAAAACTTGGTTCACACGTGCCAGTTATATGGCTATATGTTCAAAATGTATACATTTTTTGACTCTGTATTTCATAAACACACAAAAATTAGGTTTTCTTAATGACAAAAGACATAATAAATAAAAATAATACAATATCGTATGATAATAATATAATAATTTAATATAATAATAATAATATATATGTATATTTTAACTCATGAAGGCTATCTGCGATCTGTCTATCTGTGTATCTCTCTGTCCGTCCATATGAACACCTAGATTTTGCAAATTTTTACAGTTCCAGTTCATTTGTTCTCTAGCTCCAGCACAAGCACTACATATAGAAACCCAGTAGAATACGTATGTGTATGAGTGTATGTGTATGTTTATGCACAGCCTACAATACAGCAGACGTGCATCGATCAATACACACACACAAACAAACACGCACACACCCAACAAACACACACACACACATTAGCTCATACAAATTATATTGGCGCACTTGCGCTCTCATTTTGCACAGTTGCTCTCTCATTTCGTCTCTCTATTTCATTCTACTTTTAACAATGCGCCCTACATTGGGGACATTAAATTCGTTCAGTCGCACACTTTTGCATTAAGTGCAGAGCGCCCACGTTCTCATACGCCCTTGTTCTATTGTCATATTGCGACAGCGCACAATTCAACTACATATGAACGTACGCTCTCTCTTTCTCTCTCTCTGCATTGCTCTTGCAATTCATCTCCCTATTCGGTTTAAGCTCTGCACACGAACATTTGCGACTGCGCGCCTTCGTTAATTCAGCTTCGGTCTTCGTTCTATGTGATCGCTCTCTCTCTCTCTCTCTCAGCGTGTATTTTTTTCACGAATAAGTGCGCTCTTTTCTGTACGAAGTGCAATGCGCAATGCACCGATGCCAAAGCTTTTGTTTTTGTTCATGGAATGCATACTGATATGCTCTCTCTCTCTCTGTCTCTCATGTACAGAGAGCACTGCGTCTTTTTGCATACGGTTTACTCACTCACTCACAGCAGTACTATTCTATACAGAAAATGTAATGTTAAGCCGCTGTTAACATGCTCACTAACAGTTGCCATTGCATGTTGAATTATAAATACTCTTCATTGTCAGTGACCGTCCCTACTGTACAGCAAAGCTTCACTTTAAATTTACATGTGCTGCAGCATTACACGTGAAAGTTTGAATCAAAACATAGGTTCAATGCCACAGAGAGAAGTTCATAGAGCCAACAGAAATTCATTCATAAAGTCGCTTGGCATCGAATCATGAATCTTTGGCCAAGTAAATGGCCTGATCGACGGCTCAATTAAGAAATGATTTTGACTATCAATATTTTTTTTCTCTACTATAATTTTGGATTTTTTGTATTCATAATTTGTTGTTGTTGTTGTTGTTTAGGGCCATTAGCTGTGGCAATTAAAGTTGGCAGCTGGAAATCTGTGTGTTAACAATTTTAACTATGAATACAAAATGTTAAAAGGTTCAAATTAAGCCAGCTACTGACATCTCATGTTATTATTGTGTACGCCCGCCAAACTTGGCTAATTGAGCTGCTAACCAAAAATGGATCTATACACAGAAAAAACAGGGCGTAAAATACTGCAGCATAGATGAGCACGAGTTTAGTGCTCCAATTTTTTTTCGTTACCATTAAATGTATATAATCTGTGTGCGAGTGAGTGAGTATGTGTGTGTTAGTGTGAGTGTGTGAGTGTGTGTGTGTGTGTGTATAGAGTGCACAAATTGACGTTAATCGCGTCACTCAGATGATTTGACAGTTCTTGCGCTCTCTTTGGCCTGTATCTCTCTTGTCCCTCTGATTCTCTCTCTATCTCTCTCTGTCTTTTTCTGTCTCTCTCTCTCTCTCTCTCTCTCTCTCTCTCTTTCTCTTTCTATGCCATTAGGCGGTCTAATTGATATGTTATTAGCTAAAAAAAACAACCTTATTTTTTTTCGAAAGTCATGGAAGCACAGGTAAAGGAAATGCATAAACACAACATGTTCTCTTTTTTTCCAGGCATCTTCCGGAGCAAAACTCTCTATACAAAGATACAAGATACAAGATACAATGTTACGCATATAGAAAGATACAAAGATACAGGAAAGATATCGAGCGCATATCAAAAATTGAAACAAGCCATAAACAAAACTGTCAATCAAAAGCGCGTTAAAGTGAAGTGGATGGCCAACAGTTCGCTTGTTGTTGTTGTTGTTGTTAATACAAAGCGGCTAATAAGCTGCAACAACAACAACAACAACAACAACAACAACAAAGCTGGCAACACCGACGCGCGTTTAGCTCGCTTCGGACACGCATTAAAATCATTAAGTGGACTTAATGCTCAATTTAATGCCGCGTCAACTGCTCCAACAGGCTTCAATGCATTGAATATGTGTTTAAGTGAATGTGTGTGAGTGTGTGTGAGTGTGTATGAGTGTGTGTGAGTGTGTATGAGTGTGTGTGAGTGTGTGTGAGTATGTGTGTGTATCAATCGCTTGCATTCATCTCGAACAGCGGCGTCAGCAGTTATGCGCCTTCACCTTTTGCATTCCCACACCCTCGCTCTTGCTCTCGCTCTGTGTATCTCCATCTCCCTCTCCCTCTCTCTCTCTCCCTCTCTCTCTCTCTCTCTCCGTCATTCTCTCTCCCTCTCTCCCAATTCATATTTCTCAATCTTTGTGCTACTTATCTTGATCTTAATGATGCAGAGCAATAATCTTCACTCCGCTTCTATCTATCCCTCTCTTTCTTACCTTCCCTCGCTCTCCTCTTCTCCCACCTCTCTCTGTGTCTCTCCCCCTCCCCTCTCTATCTTCCTCTTGCATACCATTTGCCGCCTAATGCACTTGTACAGCCAACGCTTTTATGCATTTAATGAGCATGTCTCACAACACTTCCATCTCTGTCTCCCTCTCCTTCTCTTTCTCTTTCTTTCTTTTTCTCTATCTCTCTTTCATTCACTCCCTCCATCTCTGTCTGTCTGTTTGTCTGTATCGCCTCGCTTTGACGCCACCGCAGCCAGAGCTGTCAGTTTAAATGCTTTTTGACAGGCTGCGTCTAGCCGCAGTTTAATTATGATTATGACTTGGCTTGGACCCCCGGTCCGGTTTATATACCTGTCCTACTACCTCTGGATCTACACCTCTCTCTACTCTCTTAGCTACTGCTATGCCCTCCCCCTTCCATGCCCTCATTCATCCATTCCCTCTTAGCCCCGTTTATTTGCCTGCTTCTAATTAATTTGCGGCCATTTAAGCTGCTCTTTTGCAATTTTTTTTCCATTTTTTTACTATTTTTTTCTTTTGTCGTTTCCATTTTGTTTGCACACCTTGCTTAACTATGTTTATTTTTTATGTTTCTCTTTGTTATTGTTGTTTCTTTTAGCTGCTTTTTGTTGCAGCTGCCTGTCAAACGCCTTTTGCTCGCTCTAATACTTCATCTATGTGTATATAGTATCTCTGTCTAACTTATAAGACTATATTTATGTTCATCTCCTTCTCCCTCCTCTTCTCTCCATCTGTCTCTCTCTTTCTGCCTCGTTGTCTTGTCTTTTTGGCATTGATTAACGCAATGCTTTAATTGAATTAATTGCAACTCTGTGTTTCTAAATTGATTTTTGTCGCTGCGCTTTGTCTACATCTTTGTCGGCGTGCTCTTTTATGCCTTGGATTCTTGTTAGCTGACAAGCAGGAAATGCTTGAGCTGGGAAGGCTAAATGCTTTTATAATTAAGCTTTAGGCGAAGGACATAAATAATAGAGATATATATAATATAGACATAAATGATATGGACATATATGATGACCTCACTGATTTTGGAATTTAGGATATGAACGGTTCGTGCAGCTTAGACATTAAGAAAGTGTGTTTAAATCGTAACTAAAATATTTTTGCAGTATATCTGTAACTTGATATGATTTTGCAAACCTAATACACTCTACATAAGACTATTTATGCCTATTTGCTATTTCCCCTTGATATTCAACATTTCTCTAAAATTTCGCAAAAAAATTAAAAATTTAAATTAAAAATTATTTTTTACTGAAAATTCGTGTCATTTAGTATAAAAATAAATTAAATGAAAAATGAAGCTAAAATAAATTTCCTTTTTATAATATTTTTTATAAAAATCAAAAGATATATAAAAATCATATATAATTTTGTTTAAAAAATGGAAATAAAAATTAAATGAATTATTTAGTGAATAAAAAATAAAGTAAAATAAAATATTCCTCTATCATTTTGTATGTAAATGGAAATCCAAAAAATTTCTATATCATTTTGTATAAAATGAAAAACCGGAAAAAATTGGTATGAAAATGAAAAATCATAAAAAGAATCACAAAAGATCATCCAAAACTAAAAGGAAAACGTAGCCACCCATTTTTCACAAGTCGCAAATTATGGCAGAAGTAAAGAATATCAGAATAGCAGAAAAGTAGTGCAGGGAGGATAGGGAAAAGGAAAAGGGGAGCCGTGCGACAATCGCTTGCAGGCAATCAAAACAAAAACAAAAAAAGAAGAAAATGAAATAAATTATAAATGACGTGCTAAACCAAAAAAAAAAAAAAAACCTTAGGTGGGGCAACACTTCCTTTTGGTTGTAAGGGGAGGGGGCGGTGGTGCGGTGGTTGGTGTGCCTGTCGCCGCTTGGCACATGGAGTCATCATAAATCCAACTATAATCCAGTTAAAAAGCCTTCAAAGTAACAACAAGAAATACTTCTATGCTTCTCTATGTCTAAATGCAATGTCTATAAGTAATAAAAGTTTTAAATTGGCCTCCCACAAACAAAAAAAATACCAAAAAAATACCACAAAAAAAAAACCAAAAAACAAAAGGAAACAAACGCCACGCCCACTCAAGTTGTATTTCTAATCCCTTTACATTTGCTTTTGTTTTTCTCTTTTGCTTTTTGCTTTTTGTTTTGTTCATGTAGAACGATTACCGTTGACTGATTGCGCTTATCAGCTGTCGTGCATCGCCAGGTGGCGCTAAAGTGCAGCCCCAGACAGCTGTGGCTATAGCTCTAACTGTTGGCCATAGCTTTCCGCACTATAGGGTTAAGACTGAGCACTACTAGAGGGTTAAGGGCGCTGCTTTCAGCTCAAAGTCAGAGTTAGAGTCAGAGTCAGAGCCTAATATAATTTTGCGATTGTGTTTGTTGATTTCGAGGCAAAAGGTTGCACTGTAATTGAAATCGATTTGCAGTTATGTGTGCTTATCGTTTTCAAAGATTACCAAGACCCAGAGAAAGAAAGAGAGAGAAAGAGAGAGGGAGAGAGAGAATAAAAGAGAGTGGGATTGAAGACTGTGACGATTTTGCTTTTGCTTAATTTCTTTGGTTGATCTTAATGCGTATATAATAAGTGTTGAGCTTGTAATTTATGACACTATGGGGTTAAGGGTCATATAAACAAATTTTTACATTAATTTCTATATAAACACGTTCGTATATAATTAAATATATACCTTTATTTAATCCAAAAATAACATTTTTTAATTCTTGGGAGGTCGAATGGAACAATATATGCAATCTTTATGTTGTTTCATTTGAATATTTGCCTAAGTGTACTTACCATCGCTTCCCTCGGCCTGCAGCTGCATCTGTCCATGTCCGTCTCCCTGTCCCTGTCCTTGGCCATTGCGATTCTTGAGCCCCAATATGGCATCGATGGTATGACGAGGCGTCAGAGTTTGACCGCCAGCTCCAAATTTGCGTGCGCTGTCCTTGAGCGACAATTCGCTATCTGAGAGGGAGAAAGAGAGAGAGAGAAAGAGAGAAAGAGAGGGAGAGAAAGGGAGAGAGGGAGAGAGGGAGAGAGGGAGAGAGGGAGAGAAGGATAGGGAGATAGAGATAGAAATAGAAAGAGAAACATTAACTTTGACATACATATAGACAAAGTGATTTAATATGTGTGTTTGTGTGTGTGTGTGTGTATAGGTGCATGTATGAGAATTAAAAGCCTGTTTACGAACAGTTTGGAAAGTCAATTAGGCGCACGGCAAGCAACAACAACAACAACAGCAACAACATCAACAGCAACAGCAGCAACAACAGCAACAGCAGCAGCAACATCTATAGCAGCAGCGGCAACTATGCAAATTTGTCAGCTATTTTCAAAGTATTAAAATGCGCTACACACACTCTTCCTCTCTCTCCCTCTCTCCGTCTCTCTCTTTCTCACACACACACACACACATTAGGCACAACTTTATTTACAGTTTTAACGAGCTAAAAACTGTAATTGCAACTAAGCGACACAATTACATACGTTATATACAAATAAATCGTATGTGTGTGTGTGTGTGTGTGTCTAATGCCTTTTTGTCATGCTAAAAAAAAGGAACATGCTAAAAGTAGGCAAACTTTCATATCAATCTACAGTGTGTCACGGCTGTTTTTGCTTTGCTTTCATTCATTTAATTTTTGTAATAATCCAAATAAATTGCATTTCCACATTAATCTATTCAAACTGCTCATAGAAATCTGTAATCTGTAATCTAAGTTATTCGTAGAGGAAATGTATGTGCATCAAATGTAGAGAGACAAGAAATATTACATTTTTTTTGAAACATTTAAATAAAGTATTTATTAAAGATAAAGTAAGAATTTTTGCATGATTTTTAAGGCATTTATTTATGAAATCAAACTATTTATTCTGGAAATTTAATATATATAGACGCCTAAAGATGGAGTTTGAATCGGAAATGATCGATAATGAATATGACTTTAATGGTTAAAGAAAATTTTATCCTAAATGGATTGAAATTTAAAAAATCTCTGGATAAGGACACTTATTGTATAAATGAAAGAATAGTATGTATATGTATAGTATGTTATTACATATTGTGCCCAAAATTTAATAGAACTATTCGATTTAAAAAGAAATTTTCATAATTAATGAAAATTTAAGAAATTTGATATAAACTTCATTCAAAATATGTTCAAATTTAGTGAGCTCTTGAATATGAGTATTATAGAGCTATGGCTAAGGAAATTAAGAAATTTCTAAAGAAAATTATATGCAAATTGAGCACATGTATTATTATTAAGCCCTTAACTATACCCCCTGTGCTTTTAGCACTCCATAGAAGTATTTTTTTAGCTGCAGCTTAAACAGGAGCAGGTCTAATTGCTCTTTGTTGGTTTTTATTAAATTAAACATGTGATGTTGGTTTTTGTTAAGTAAATATAGTAGTAACAATAGTAGTAGTGGTAGTAGTAGTAGTAGTTGTAGTAGTAATGGTAGTAGTAGTAATACAAATAGAAGTAGTAGTAGTAATAGTGGTAGTAGTAGTAGTAGTTGTAGTGGTTGTCATAATAGTTGTAGTAGTATTAGAACTAGTAGGAATATCAGTAGTGGTAGTATGAGTACTTGTACTAGTACTAATAGAAGTAATAGGAGTATTCGTAGTAGCAGTAGTAGTAGTAGTAGGTTGGTTGTAGAAGTAATGGTAGTAGTAGGACTATTAGTAGAAGTACTTGAAAACCCATGAGTGGCAGTAGTAGAAATAGTAGAAGTGGCAGAAGAAGGAGAATTTGAACACCTGCAGAATCATATAGTTTTCTATTTTTCTAAACGTCGAAATACATATCGAAGAGATAGTTGTTCTAGTAGTAGTTGTAGAAGTTTTCGTATCAGGAGTTGTGGAAGTAGTATTAGTAGAAGTAGTAATATAAGTAGTAGTAGTAGTAGAAGCAGTAGTTGTAGTAGAAGTAGTAGTAGTTGAAGTAGTAGTTTTTGGATGAAAAGCAGGAGTAGTCTTAGTAGTATCATGAACTAATAGTAGTTGTAGTTGTAGTAGGAGTAGGAGTAGGAGTAGTAGTGATATCACGAGTAACAATAGTAGTAGTAGATGTAGATGTAGTTGTAGTAGTGGTATTAGTAGTAGTAGCTCTTCTTTTTGCTGCTGTTGTTCATTTTGCAGTAGCTCTTGCTGCTGTTGTTGTTGTTGCTCCTTTAGATGTTGTTGTTGTTGTTGCTTTTTAGTTGTTGTTGTTTGTTTTGCATGCCTTGGCAATTAGTTGATAATTTGCAAATAATTTTAAATGCCGCTCGCTGTGCATGTTAATCAGTTGGCAAATGCAAAAACAAGACCGTCAACACGCGCATGCAAAGCGGCATAAATACATAAGCAACAACAACAACAACAACAACACACATACACACACACATGCACACTCATGCGCACACACACACACACACTCATACACACACACACACATACATTTACGTGCATATGTCACATTGAACTTGTCAATATGTAGTTTACAGGGTATATAGCCTGTTTCATGTGCACTAACAATTAGTATTAATTAAAGCTATAATTCGAAATGGCCACTCGCTTTCCGGGAAGCGCAACATGCCACAACAATTAGCCACAGCTCCCTCCATGGGCCATGATGGAAATAGTTCCAATGATTCTCTTACCCTTAAGTCACCTATATACCCTTTGCCCACTTACCATCTGTAATCACAGTGTTGTTGTTGTTGTTGTTGCCCAAATGCATGGCATAGTGCTCCTGGAAATGCTCAAGATTCTTGAATTTCTCCACAATCAATTGCAGATTCTTTGCATCCCGCACATTGCCAAGCAGATGACGCAGATGCTCCAATTGCTTGGGCGGCAGCTTATGATTGCCGCCGCTCTGTTGCACCAGCTGCTCGAAGATGTGCTGAAATGTTTGCTTCTGCTGCAGCTGCTGTTCCAGGCTCATGGCACCTGCTGCTGCTGCTGCCGCTGCTGCAGATGCTGCTGCTGCTGCTGATGCACTGCCTAACTGCAGCATGTTGGGCGAATGAGTGGGCGGGGCAATGGCCTCCAAGGAGCCAACAGATCCGCCAGCTGCTCCGGCCATTGGAGGCGTTACAGCTGTGGCTTTCATATCCATAGCGATTTACGATTTGAAGTGAATTTCAAGTGAATTTCGAGAGAATTTCAAGTGAATTTCAAGTGATTTTAATTTCCCTTAATTAAACTTAGTTTATGTATTAAAATTTAGTTAAAACACACACGCACACGCACACTATTACACTTTAGTTAATTTTATTTTGAAATGTTTTAAAATAATTCTTTTTAATTTTTAAAATTTATTTAAATTTTTAATATTTATTTTTAATTTTAAAATTTATTTGCAATTTTTATAATAATTTTGTTCTTCTTTATATTTCTTTTGTAGTTTTTATGTTTATTTGGGTTATGTTTATTTTAAGTTAAAATATTTATTTTAAGTTTTTATATAAATTTTTTTTGTTTTTTAATTTATTTTAATATTTTATATTTATTTTTATATTTTATATTTATTTTTCTTTGTTTTGTTGAAGCACAAAAAAACTTTTTTAGCGACGGCTACAAAATTCGTTATCGTTTTTAGAGTTGCTGCTGCTGCTTGGCTTTACTGTTATTTCACATACAGTCTGAAAGCAACCGTGTGCCGTGTACCGTTAAGAACGTGCGCACCGTGCCAAAGCGGAGTTGGCAATAAACAATTCGAAGCGCTCAACGCGCGCCGCCAGCTCGAAAAATCAAATTGGAAACCGGTTGCATATTGAATGCTGTTGCTGTTTGCAGGGAATACAATATGAGTGTGTATGAGTGTGCATGTGAATGAGTGTGTATGAGTGCATGTGAATGTGTGTGAATGTTGGTGAGTGTGTTTGTTTCGTAAAGGGGCGGAGCTTGCTTCAGAGAGCGAGTGAGAGCGTTTCTGCTTCTGCGCTGAATTGAAGGCTTCTTACAAAAAGAGCCCTGTGTGAGTTTTTGTGAGTGTGAGTGTGGTGAGTGTATGCATGAGTGTTTGTGTGAGTGTGTGTAAGTTGCCTTTTGTATGTCAGTCTGTCTGGGCGTTCGTCTGTCGCTCTGTTTATTGCCTGCGACGCTCTCTATGTCTGTCTCTGCAGCAAGCGTGCTATGACCCATTATTGTGAGTGTGTGTGAATGCGTGTGAGTGTGTGTGTGAGTGCATGTGAGTGTGTGTGTGAGTGCGTGTGAGTGTGTTTGTGTTTGCCAGCTGTTTTGGCTGCTTCTAATGCTGCGACATGCAACTAATAGCAAAATGTTTGCGACCTCTAACACATCCTGTGCAACACTCACTCTTCTCTCTCTCTCTCTCTCACCCTCTACTACTCACATTCGCTGTCTCTCTTTCGTTCTCTCATTCTCAATATGCAACAAATTATGAGCTTGTCGAAGATTTTTGCCAGCTACAATTACCAACAACTGATAAAGGCCAAAATGCTTTTAGCCAGACTTCCCTTACTCTATCGGTCTCTCTATCTCTCACATTCTCTCTTTCCCACTCTCTGTCTATCTCTCGCATTCTCTCTATCTCTCTCTCTCTCTCTCCATCACATTCTCTCTTTCGCTCACTCTCACTCTCTAAGTTGTTGTGCTGTCCCTTTCTAAGTGGATTTTGTTAATATCCTGCTATTGTTGCAAATTTGCAAACTGATTGCAAAAGGAAATAAACTTAAGCTCAAGCAGTTAACCGTTACTTTTGTTGTTTATGTGTGTGTAGGTGAGTGTGTGTTTGTGTGAGTGTGTGTGTGTGTGTGTGTGTTTGTAGATGAGTGTGTGTGTATATATATTAAATAAGTAAGCTTATGTGTTCGTGCTAGTTTTCATTTGCTTTACATTTACCTGTTGGCATGAGTTGCGGTATTTATTTGTGGCAGTATTTTTTTTTTCAGTTTTTTTTTTTTGTTTGATTGAGTATTTTTTTTTCTCGCAGCATTCGATATTCGCTTTGCCTCAATTCGGTTCAGTTGAACTCATTTCGCGTGTCCTCCATTACACGCTAAATGAAAATGTCTGAAAGAGAGACAGACGTACAGACAGACGGACAGACTCACAGCTCAGTAGTTTGTTGCCATTTTTGTGTGTGTATGTATGTGTGTGTGTTTGTGTGTGTGTGTGTAGCACGTCGATTCGATTTGTGCGAACTAATGAGCTCTTAATGTGCGTTTATTCTTACGCATAACGAGCTTGCCAAACGCAATTATCTGCTCTCAGTTAGAGTCGTAAGAGAAAGAGAGCGGTGTGTGTGTGAAGAGAGACTAAGAGAGTGGGAGAGCGAGAGGCAGCAAGAGATGTGGCATTGCCATGTTGGCGCGCTGCTTAATTGAAGTGGAGCTTTGGCTTTGGCTTTGCCTCTGACTGTGAGTAGGTGTGTGTGTGTGAGTGAGTGTCTGTGTGTGTGTGTGTGTGTGTGTGTGTGAGTGTGTCTGTGTTTCATTTAGGCTACATCCGCAGCGCTTGAGTCTTGCTGCTGCTGCTGCTTCCTTGCTGCTTACTGCGCTGCCTCTGCCTCTGCCTATGCCGCTGTCTCTTTCGCTCTTTCGTTTGCTCGTTCGTTCGCTGCCTTTTTTTTTGTTTTAAATTAATTTGCTTTTAATTTGCTTTATTATGTGGCAATTTCTCCTGCTTCGTACTTTTAATTAGTTTGCTTTTATCGTTAAACTGTTAAGGGGTTTTCCTCTGCTTCTTCTTTATCCTTGAGCGTCTTTTAATCGCAAATTAAACAAACGACGCAGCAACTAACTATTTTTAGTACAGAGAGCTCTAACTAATGTCACTTTAGGTTATACATTATTGCAAGTAATATAGTAAAATTAATTTCTAATATAAATCGTAAATAATTCTACATTAATTATATTGCAGCTCTGTTTAAATGGATTTTATTGTAATTTATTTTATTATAATTCCCGTTTTGCTTTTAGCTTATCTCTTCGCTTACATCAAATCTGCCCGCACATGCGTAAAGTCATGCTGTGCTTAATTCACCGTTGCAGCTGTCGTTTATCTTGCTCAGGCCGCAACTGCCTAACACATGCTCGCCCGCTCTCTCTCAGTCTCTCTCTCTCTTTCTTTCGTTCATTCGTTCAGTCGCTCTCTTAAAATGTTCCATCGCAATCACTCACGCACTCTCACTAACACACACGCACACTTACATGCTAGCGCTCTCTCTCAATTGACGAAGGCGTGGCTTAACTGTGTGGCTGTTCTTGGTTTTGCTGCTGCTGAGAGAGAGAGAGCGCGCTAAAGCGAGAGAGCGCTTCGGCGCAAGACACACACATAAACACTCACTCACACACACACACACAAACACACACACGTGCAAACGCATAAGTGTGCCTTGTGGTAGACCATTGAAAAAGTGATGAAAATAACTCTCTGTCACTTTATTGGCGCTTAACGAGTTTGAGTTGATGAAGAATTTAATTTATGATGCTGCTCACACCACAGCACACACCACTGAGTGTAGCAGAAAGAGAGAGGCAAATAAAGAGACAGAAAGAGAGAGCGTATGGAAGAGTGAGAGATAAAGAGTATGGCAGTGTGAGTAGCAGAGGGAACTGGTTTACCACACACATACACAAACACGCACACACACACACACATACAGTGACAGCCAGCACAAGTGCAGCATGCAGACCGAAAAATGTTGGAGCTGCTGGACGGCAAAAACGAACAGGCAAAAAAATAGAGCTAGAGAGAGAGAGAAACAGAAAAAAGAGGAGGAAGAAGAATCGAGACCGAGAAATTAATGAACTCGTAACTGTCGCTTTGCAAATTGGGCAGGCGCTGCCGCACACACACACACACAGACACACATATGTACGTGTGTGAGTGTGTGCAGCGCCATTTTATGGCAAGAGAGAGAATGAGAAGAGAGAGATGAAATGCGTGTGAGTGAGATGCAATGAGAGCAGCAGCAGCAGCCGCCGCCAGACGTCAAGCTTTGATGATTTAATTTTCTGGTCTTCTAATTTAATTTTATTATAGAAATACAGCGTGTGTGTGTGTGTATGTGCGAGAGAGAGAGATGCCACAGGGAGAGAGTGAGTGCGTGTGTGCCTCTCTCTCTCTCCCTCTGTGTGTGTGTGGCATAGACATGCATGCAAATTCGTTAATGGAAAATGGTGGCGTTTAATTGAAAAAGGAAGTGCGCCCAGGGGCGTGAGGCAACGATGGCGCAACTACGAAAAGTACAGCAAACACACACACACAAACACGTAGACACACACACACAGCATTTTATGTAGAATGAGTGTGAATATTTTTTTCTTTTTTTCACATTTTTTATCGTCAGCAAATTAATTTGCACATGAGGGCAGGCAACTCTTTCTCCCCCTTACAGTTCTACACCCATGCACTCTTATGCTCATACTCTCCCTCTCTCTCTCTCACTCTTTCTCTGCTGCTCCTGCTCACACCTGCAGTGCATATGCTGTGCCTTTAGCAACCTTTGGCTGTTTGTAAATCATTTTCCCTTTTTTTTTTAAATTTTTTTACTTTTTTTTTGTGGGTCTGCGGTTATTTTTGCAATAACAATAACATTTTGCAATTACAGTTATTTGTTTGAGATTCACATATTTGTTAATTGACAGAGAGAATGAGAAAGACAGAGAGAGAGAGTGAGTGAGAGGGAGAGAGGAAGAAAGCTTAACAGTGCGAGATGGAGTATGAATGAGAGAGAGAAAGAGAGAAAGTGTGGCAGATCGAAGAGGAGAAGGAATGAAAGAATGAAAGAGAGAGAGAGAGAGAGAGAGAGAGAAAAAAAAGAGAGATAGAGGATATAGATTTGATGTTGGGCTCAAGCTTTCATTATTTGTGTGTTATTTTTCGTCTTTTTGTGCGTGTGATTATTTATTATTATTATTTATTGATTGTTATTGTTGATGCGCTTTTTGTGCCGTTTACAGTTTGAATGCGGCAAGTTAATTGAATTAAAAATGGCGACCAAAAGTAATTACACAAAAAAAAGAAATGGCGTTAATTAATCAGCAGCCAAGGCAGCATATTGACATTTATTTAATCATACACAATTAACAATTAACAATTAACAATTACGATTAATCACGCTTTCTTTTTTTTTATTTATATTGGCATTTTGTACTCTCTTCACTCTTTGATTTTTCACTATATACTTTCTTACTCTTTGCTCTTCAAAATCTTCTCACTCTTGTCTCTTTTCACTCATTCCTCTTTTTGCTTTTCAATCTCCACACTCTTCTTTCTTCTCACTATTCTTCCTTGTCTTCTCTCTTCTCAATCTTCTCTCTTTTCACTCTTCTTTCCTCTCACTTCTCTTTTCACACACTTCTCCTTTCACACTCTTCTTTTCTTACACTCTTCTCACTACTTTCACTCTTCTTTATTCTCATTTATGTCTCTTCTCACTCTTCTCTCTTTTCATTCTTCTCTTTTCTCACTCTTTGCATTTTCCATCGCTCAAACGCTTTGCTGCCTTAATAAAACCAATTAAAATTCATTAGCTGCAAATTTGCTAGACACACACACACACACACACACACACACGTACACACACACACACACACGCAGACATAACAAAATCACACACTAATGCCATCATGCGCTCGTTTTCTCAATTATTCATTCAATTTTCGTGGCACAAAAGCCGCAGCGGCAGCCACAGTTTTCCAGCTTCAACATCTTGGCTGCAACTACAACAACAACTAAAACAAAAACAACTACAACAACAACAACAACAACAACAGCAGCAGCAGCAACTACTAATACTACTACTACTACTGCTAATACAACTACAACTGCATCTACATCCACTGCTACAGCTTAGTCTTAGCCTTAGCCTTAGCTTCTTTATGTGAATCAACCTATATCTCTCTCTCTTTCCTTCTCTTTCTCTTTCTCTCCCTCTCTCTCTCTCTTTTCATACATATTCATGCCATGCTAAATGAAAACGGCAACACTTAAATGCAATTTACCTCAATTTCAGCCAACCACTACACACACACAGCTTCATTATGAGCTTCATCATAATCATGATTGCCAACAGCATTGCCATCATCATCATCATCTTTGCCTTCATTGCCTTCAGCTTCATCTTGTGCCTTGGCTGCGTCTTGGCTTTATTCACTTGCCTCCCTTTCCCCTTGGCCTTCTCTTAGCTTTCCTTTGCTTCCCTTCGTCTCTCTTTGCCACGCCTTCTTCTCTCCATTTGCTGCTGCTGCTGCCCATTTGGGAGCGTCTTAACGTCTTTTCATGGCACTTACATCGTCATTCTATTCGTCTAATTTCATTTTCTTGCCATTTTGCAGTGCAGCTACACTAAAGACTTGCCACGTTGCCTTCCCCCCGACCCCCGTGCCGTTCCAACTCCCACTACCACTCCTCCGCTTGCTTCTGCCTCTGCTCCTCTTGCCCGTCCTGATCCTTCTCCATTTCCTCCTGCTGCTCTTGCTCATCCTCCAGGCTCTGTTTTCCTTCTCCTTTTCCTTCTACAGCCTGTACTTTAGCTTTGAGCTTGGTGCCTTGACAGGCTACTGTATGGTGTGTGAGTGTGTGTGTGTGGGTGTGCGTGAGTGTGTGTGTGTTTGTGTGTCTGTGTGTGTAGTTTTGGCAGCTCATGCGTTTTTGTAATTACATTCAATTAGCATGTTGATTGATATGTTTGTCTTGCAGCGACTCAGATTGCGATTGGGAGCGGAGTTTATTCAATTTAGAGCAACGATTCGATTATTCGATTAGTTGGAAATCCTAAGAAACTAGTTAATCATATTAAATTGACAAAACTTTGCTTAAAACATTGAATAAACTACATTAACTATGAATTCTATAAAGCTAACAGAGCAGGAAATGTTAAGCTTATGTTAAGATGCTGTTAAATCGATCCTTCCCTCCTTCTCTCTCTCTCTCTCTCTCTCTCTCTCTCTCTCTATCAACCACTCTCAAGCTGTCTCTTTCATTCTCACTATTTATCTCTCTCTCTCTTTGTCTCTTTTTTCTATCTATCCACCTCTCTCTCTCCCTCTGTAACTTTGCCATAGCTTATCTATTCATTCCTCTATCCCGCTATCTTTCTCTTTTTCTCTGTATCTTTCTCTGTATCTGCCACTCCTTATCTTTCTCTCTTTCTTTCTCTTTCTCTCTTTCTGTCACTCTAAGTCCCCCTCTCTCTATCTGTTTCCCTCTTCGTTAAGCTTCTGTTAACTTAACAAAGCTCTACTTTCCACTCTCAAGCACCGTCCCTACTGTACCGTATAGTTGTTATGTGCTTATATGTGATTATCGCATCTAATTTAAACAGGAATTCGATTATAAACATGGCATCTATATCAAAGGAATTTAATAATATTATAAAATTGCAACTCAAACGCAATGAATTGCATTAAATATTGCATAATAATATTGTAAATAATTGCAAATATGATAAATAATAGGCAATAGGTTGCTCATTAATATTATCAAAAAATGGCAAATTAATGATGCAACAATCTATGTGTTCTACCATATATAGTATATATACTAAACGAGTTTTTAATTAGTGTTCATTGTGTGTGCAACAATAGTGCAATAGTTTATAATTAAGCAAGTTCTTTGTTTAACAAATTTGCATTCAATATTTCCATATTAATTAAAATACATTTTTCTCATCTAATAAAATTTAGGATAAATATATATTTTTGCATTAATAAATTAATTTAGACGATGAATAATTGCAAATTTTTGGCGCCCCAAAACAAAATATTTACAATTATTGCCACAACAACAATTTTGGGAATATTTTGTCAATATGAAAACAAAAATTAAAAATAAAATATAAAATTCGTTTCATTTAGAGCTAAAAATTAGGTTTTATTTGTGACAATTGCAATGCAATTAAGCACGAATATTCACAATATTCACATTTGCATTCACATTCGCATTGCATTGCATTTTGCCGCAAATGTTGACAGTGCCTGGAAAAACAACAACATCGACAACAACAACAATAACAAATAAATAGTTCATTTAACGCAAACCCAAAAACTTGTTTATATAATTTCATTAGCGTTGATTTACAGCAATTTGCAAAATCGAAATTGCGACCCAAAATTGGCGCAGACAAAGCTGAAACTGTTACTCATTAGGGCTGCACATACACACACACACACACACACACACATACACTGCAAGAAATCAATAGCTAGAATTGCAAACTCAATGCTCAAACATATTGCTTTCAATTTTCATTAATTATTGCATTTTTGTCATTATTTTTGTCATCATTTCAGTGATTATATATGTGGTTATTTTTATTATTTTTGTCAATATTTGTTGTATATTTTCTGCCATAGTTTCTGTCATCATAGTCATAGTTTTCAACATTATTTTTATAATTTGTTTCATTATTTTTGTCATTTTCGTCATTAATTGGTCATATTCTGTGTCATTAATTTTGTCAGTATTTTTGTCATTATATTTGTCATTATTTTTGTGAGTATTTTTGTCATCATTTTTGTCATTAATTTTTCATTATTGTTGTCATAATTATTGTAATTATTTTTGTCATTATTTTTATCATTATTTTTGTCATCATTTTAGTGATTATTTTTGTTATCGTATTATTTTTTTTGTCATAATTTTCAACAATTTTCTTATACTTATTTTTTTTTATAATTTTCACCAAATTTGCCATATTTTATGCCACCGTATTCATCATCTTTTTTCTTTTTTTTTTGTCATCATTTTAGTCATTATTTCGTCATTATTTTTGCAATAATTTACATACATTTTCTTATAGGTTTTTTTTTTTTTGTAAGCTTTTTCATAATTTTCATCAACTTTGTCATCCTTTTTGCCATTATAATTTTATCATAATTTTTGTCATCATTTTCGTCACATTTTTTATTATTTTTGTCATAATTTTCGTTATTATTTTTGTCATTATATTCATCGTTCTTGTCATCGTTTAAAACATTTCTTTTATAATTTGTATTAGTTATCATAATATTATCATCATAATCATCATAATATTAAGCACTTACACTTGCTGATTTTTCTCAGTGTATTTGCACATTTATCGCCATGTTTATAGTTAGGCAAAGGCATAGACACACACACACACACACACACACACACACACACACATTAGCTTGTGTCTAGTGCAAATAACAACGATAACAACATGGATTACATTGCCTGCTCAATAAAAAGTAATTAGCAACTCAGCTCTGGATATTTCCCTATACATATAGAGACGTCATCGTCATCGTTATCGTAATCGCAATCGTAATCGTAATCGTAATCGTAATCGCACTGTGACTCTAACTGTCGGATTCACAATTCTCCTTCTCCTTCTCCCTCACACTCTTTCTCTCTCTCCTCTCTCTATTCAGCCACTATCCCTCTCTCTTTCTTTCTCATTTCTCCCTCTCTCCCTTTCTCTCATTTCTCCCTCTCTTGCCTGTAGGGTTCAAAATGATAATTAGTAACTGGTTAGGGCGCAGAGTAATCAGAGCTACACACACACATACGCACACACATATGTGTATATGTATGTGTGTATATATGTAACTGTAAATTGCATGTTTTGTTGAGTGTGAGTGAGTGTGTCAGGGAGAGTGAGAGAGAAAAAGAGAGAGAGAGAGAGAGAAAGGTTTTGCTGCACCGCAGGACGTCCAATGCCAGCTACGGCACTGAGTGCCAATGCTAATGCCAATACCAGAGCCTCCAGTCGAGTCGACTCAAACTCAGTTCAGTTCGAGTTGAATTGGTTTGAGCCTTGGCTAGACTGGGAATGGGGCATGGCCATATGGGCTGAGCTGTTGCTGTTGCTGTTGCTGTTGCTGTGCGACATGTCCGCAACAGTTTCCGCTGCTCTAACAAAATTATAGACTACGACACACACAAACACACACACACACACACACACACGCGCACACGCACACATACAATCCACACACATACAGAAAGCTAGAGCAAATCTAACACATGGATGACTAAACGCAGGGTCATATCCCGCAGCGTTACGACTGCCCAAAAGTGGAAGCAAGGCAAGGCAAAGCAGGAAAGGAGAGTGCAGGAGAGGGCAGGGCGTATTAGGAGAGAATAGAGAACAGGAAGAAGCAGAGGTTGAGGGAGAAACGCAGACATAGGCAGTTCAGGCAGAGTTATGCTGCTTAATGCTCTTTGAATGTCTAATTAGTGGATTACTAAACACAAACTACTCAGGCCACAAAAACAACAACAACAAAAACAGCAACAACAACAAACAACCAGAATAATAATAGCAACCACAACAACAACAACAACCATAATAATAACAACAACAACAACAATAATTGCAGCTCGATGAAATTGTGCGGAAAATTTGGTTTGCCAGACTCCGGCTAATTGGCTGCTCAGGGGGGGAAATGGGAAAAAGGAAAATCGAGCTTCAATTTAGGACTTTATTTAGATATTATAAAGTTAATTTAATATATATGAGATATAAGTATATATTTTTAATTAAATCAAACAACAAGCTTATTTAGTTGCTTTACCTTCTGTCAAGAAAATACAGGAAAACACACATTTTCCGTTTAATCATCCAAATTTATTTTGTAAGACCCCATTAGGGGGGTTGGGGTTAGAAGCAATACACATATGCCAGCGATTCTGCCAGTCTTCGAAGC
>JBANCZ010001435.1:13446-21724 GCA_037040025.1 Sphaerogastrella javana | reverse complement strand
ACACACACACACACACACACACACACACACACACACACACACACACACACACGAATGTGGGCTGTGTGGCAAGTGCATATGAAACATTTTTATAATTTACCTCAGTGCAATTTCTCAAATTGAATTTGCATGCGAAACGCGCACGAGAAATTCTATTAAGTAAAACATTTCGCAATTGCGTGCTGATTGTCAGTTCAGACCCGCCCTTACCGCCTGCTGACCTACCCTCTCCACCGTGCAGTAGATCGCTCAATCTCTCAGCGTCTGAGAGTCACAGGTGAAGTCTTTTCTTCAGTCTCAGGCTCAACCTCTCTCTCTCTCTACGGTCTCTCGTCTTTCGCCTCTCGTCTCAGATTCATTCTGAACGATAAGTGAAGGCATTTGCACTTTCCGGAGGGTACGAAGGGGAAGGAACAAATATTCCATGCTCATCCGTCGCTCAATTCTTCAACTCTGCAGCGCTTTGAGTCTTCAACTTGTGGATTGCAGCTGCTTTGCATGCCCGCGATTATTAGTTACGGCCGCCTGAACGCATTTTTGCGTTCTTCTTCAACTCTCTCTCAGTATCGGACTCTCTCTCTCTCTCTCTCTCTCTATCTATCTACCTCTATCTCTCTTTCTCTGTCTGGCTGTCTCTGTCTGTTTCATGCTGTAATAATCTTAATTAAGTTTGGAATTGAGTCTGCGCGTAATTATGCGAAACGCGCTACCAAAGCCCAGCCACGTATGCAAAGTAACTGCTCCACCACGCCCCCATTCTATACTAACTAAGCCATAATTATGCTGTGCACCTTGCAGCACACACCCTCTCACTGTCCGCTCATCACTCAGATCCCCACGTCCTCTGCTTGCCCACATTTACCTTTTTAAGGTGCCGCCAACGTCGTCGTCATCGTCGGTTTCTGGTTAGGTGAGCATAACTAATCTAATCGTTGTAAATCTCCACTTCTTACGCCTCTAGCCGTGTCGTAGTTCGTCTCATCTTCATTAATATTTGATCGACAATTTTCCGTTTCAGCTACAGCCAACTGTCGCTAAGTACGTCAGGTTCAGCAGACTATAGATAGCTTCATGGGAATACTCTAAATGCTTGTTTCGTTCGACACAAAATAGATCACTTCTTTATAGTTTACTGGTCAGTATATATGGCTGTTTTATATAATCTCCGAAAAGAATATTTTTAAAGACCCCTTTGATATTATAAATTGTTCAAAAATTTAAAATATTTGTATACTAAAAAATAAAACTAGAAATAAATGCATCCTACTAAACGTTATGATATTATGAATAATTTGAGTGTAAATTTATTCGTGTATATAAGATCATCTTATCTAGAAATAGATGATTCTTTTATACCTGCTATTAAAATTTGTTGATATGTGAAAATTTTAAAATAAATATATTTACTTGTATAGACAATGCGATATTTGACCTCAGCATAGTTAAAGCTTTTGCTGTTCGATGGTTCGATGAGAACTGCCCACAGTTGCAGGTCTATATGGAGCTGAAATACAACTAGCGCATTCAAATATATCATTAGTTTTGCTCTAGCTCCCCCTCTAGTTTTCACTCTCCCTCTCCCTCCCCATCTCTCTCTCTCTCTCTCTCTCTCTCTCTCTCTCTCTCTCTCTCACACACACACTCCCATATACACTCTGTGAGTCTGTATAGCTCTCAGGGATCTATCTGTTCGCCCACTTGGCATTTCACAGCTGTCAGTGAACCGCCTCACTACCCCACCATTTCTCTTAGTGCCTTTCTCTCTCTCTCCTTCTTCTTCTCTTCTCTCAGCTGTCGCCTGTTGGGCACACGCTGTGCCATCTACGTCTCTTTCTATTGGCATTACTATTGCTATTGCTATTTCTCTCGCCACATGGCCCATTACGCTGTCCATTTGACTGGTCATTATAGTAAATTTGATTTGGACGCGAGCCTCAAAAAAAAAAAAAAGCAGCGGAAAAAAATGGAGCCTTAGCCACATCATCAATACCAAGTGACACACACTATAGCAGCAGCAGCGGGGTCTTGCTGGGGTTCCATGTGGCAATACTGGGAAGGGAAGCGAAAAAATATCGAACACGTAGTTAATCAATCCATTGGTGGTCCAAAAACACGACGAGCCAGCAATTACTGTTACTGGGCCGCGCTGTGTGTCTGCTCCTGCCACTTGTTGTTGCATGTGGCACGTTGTTGTTGTTTGTTTTGTTGCAGTGTTTGCTGTTTTTGAGGATGTTGCGGATGTTGCTGTTGTTGCTGTTGTTGCTGTTGTTGCTGTTTTTGCTGTTGTTGCTGTTGTTGCTGTTGTTGATGTTGTTGCTGTTGTTGCTGCTGTTGTTACTGATGTTGTTGTTCTACGCACGTTGCTGATCGCTAAAAGACGTGTGGGCGGCAACATTCACAGTTGGCAACATTTGCTGCCGCATGTTGATCGCGCTGCACGTTCAATGTTGGAATGTTGTTGCTGTTGCTGTTGCTGTTATTGTTGCCGTGGTTGCTGTTGCTGTTGCTGCCGCATTTTGGCCAAACTTGGCTGACTTTGGCCGCAATTAAAACGAAGCCGGACTGCATTTCATGCACCGATTTGCAAAGTAATTATGTTGTCATTAGCTTCAAACTTGTCTCCTAACTGCACAGCCGCACAGCTGTTCAGACGTTCAGACAATCAGTTAGTCACTCACTCAGTCAGTCAGTCAGTCAGTCATTCGTTCAGCCAGTCAATCGAACAGTGGGTCGCTTAATCCACTTAATTTACATACCACAGCAAATTTGGTGCTCGGCTATTCGCACTGCCTGTTCGCTTCTATTAAATGCAAACAAATCAGATTAAAGTTAGACATATCCGTTATAAATTTAATATATATATTTTTAATAATAATTCAACAAATAATCGCTCATAAAATTCCATTTGTATTAAGCTGCAATTAAATTAAATACATGACTATAGTAACTAAATGTTGAATTTCAAACTATTGTAACTATTTGAGTTCGAAGTGCCGAGACTTCAGTTTGCTTATGAATACTATAGATACAACTACAGGGATCTCATATGAGTTATCTCATAATGTTTTATTGCTTCTGAATTTTGCCTAGAGGGCGCTTCACCGGGTTTTCGAAATGTCACAATTTGCCTTAAGAAAGTTTGGCATTTTGTGGCATATTTCGGCTGCTGTTTGTCGCAGATATCGCACCTTAATTTCGTATGATGTTGATCAAGTAGCAGCGACAACAGCAACACGCTCACATGTGTGGCATGTTGCACACAGGTAGCGGCAACAACAGGTATCAACAATGCTGCAGCTGAAGCTGTTCCTGTTGTTGCTGTTGTTGTTGCTGTTCCTGTTGTTGCTGTTGTTGTTTCTGTTGTTGCTGTTGTTGTTGCTGTTGTTGCTATTGCTGTTGTTGCTGTTGCTGTTGCTGTTGCTGTAGCTGTTGCTGTTGTTGTTGCTGTTGTTGTTGTTGTTGCTGTTGTTGTTGGTGTTCCTGTTGTTGGTGTTCCTGTTGCTGTTGTTGCCGTTGCTGCTATTGTGTTACCCTTAGGCGAGGACTTGCCACGCGACGACTTAATTGAAAGTTGCAGTTGGCCATGTGGCAAGTGGCAAGTGGCAAGTGGCAAGTGGCAAGTAGGAAGCGGCAGTTGGACAAGGCATCGGCATCAGCTGCTTATCAGCGCCACGCGCGCAATTAATTTCCAGACCGATTTGGCTTAACGGTAAAACTGTAAATCGACTCCAGCTCAAGCTCCTTCGCTCACACACACACACACACTATTTCCATCTCCCTTTTTATCTTTCTGCCTGTCCCTCACTATCTCTCCCTATCCCTATCTTTTCCTCTCTCTGTTGCTGTCACTCATCTCTTTCGCACTCAGTGGAACAACAAAATGCAAATCAAGAAATTTGCTTATCCCACGCGTCAGCAAATGCCGCTGCCTCTGTCTGTGTTGCTGCCACACCACATGCCCCATGCACCGTTTGTTGGCTCTTTGTGGCGCATGCAACAGGTGGCGCGATCGCCGCGTGCGTCTTTTGCATATTAAAAGAAAATATGCCTCGGTCGTCTTCGTTTCGGGGCATAAGTCGCCTACAGCTGTGCCTCAGCTTCAGCTTCAGCCTCTGCCTTATGCCTCTGCCTCTGTCTGTGCCACTGCTTGTGTCTGGGCTTGTTGCACGTTGCCTGTTGCCTATTGCAAGTTGCCATAAGGCACAATGGGTGGTAAATTGAAGCTTTCAACTGTGTGTGTGATGTGAATGTGGCTGTTGCTGTTGTTGCAGTTGTTGCTGTTGTTGTTGATGTTGCTGTTGTTGCTGTTGTTGTTGATGTTGCTGTTGTTGTTGCAACAATATTATGCATTGGGCGCTTGTTTTGACAATCGGCGCCGCTTTAATTGGAGCGCTGTCATTAAAGGCACGCAATTAAGAAAGATTGGCAGATCGACTAAAACCGCAATTATTTTCTCTTTTATGAGTTTCAGTATTTCAGCATTTCAGCTGGCAGCTTACGAGTGGCAACTGAAAACTCTGTCAGTTTGCCTCTGCAACGTGTGGCTAACTTGCAACAGATACTACATATACTACTCACAAACTACTCACATTTTCCTTTTTTCGTGCACTGTGGCAAGTTTAGTTAGCAACTAGCGACTCGTACTAGAGCTACTGCTACTCGAAAATATATAACCTTAGCTTCAGCTGCTTGTATTAATTTTTGACAATTTAATGACTGTATTAGTGGCACGCGCTGTCGTTTGTGTCATATGCATATATCATATTATAATATATATATAGATAAATTTAAATCGATATATTTATTTGCACATATGCTTAATCACCTCAATGAGTTGCTGCTAAGTTAAGCTCTGCCTCTGCGTACATTATTGCTAGAATTTAACTTTACTGTCGTGCACAGTTTAGGCTACCTGTACTTTAAGAAAACGAAGGGAATATTAGATTGTATATTATTTCATCACAGTACACTCTAAAGGTGAAGCATTCGGGTTTATATAGACAGAACTTCATACCTTAATTTATGCAAAATAAGTAAGGTTTCGGTAAATTTAATAACTGCAGATGAGAAGAACATGTACAGTTTAGAAACTTAACTTATTATAGATCCTTTGGAAAATCAGTGAAATCATAATATTACTCAAATGACATATTATATAGTATTTCTATTCGAGATAGCAAATGTGGAGAATTCATATCAAACTCTAATTTATGTCAACCAAAATATTTTAATTGAATTCACTATATTACTATAGACGGAAAAAAGTTATATAGTTCTAAGTTAAAATTATGTTAGATACTTTTTAAAGTCAATGGTATCATTGCATAATTCATAGTATTTCTATTCAGGAATGATAATAATACATTTTAGTTTTTTAATTTCCCCCAATATTTGAATAATAATATTAAATTTATAAACAAGATAGATAAATGAATAAAATATAATATTTATTTATTATATATTTTATATATATTATTTATTATAATTTATAGATAAATACAATTTTTGTTTTAACATATCCCCACAAATTGCATATTTTATCCTTTGTAATATTTGATATGTTATTAAGCTATTTAGTTTGTATCTCACTTTCTCTCTCTCTCTCTCTCTCTCATTTCTCTTTGATCTCCATGCCAAGAGGGTGCTACAACCACAACCAGGTCTAAACAGTCAAGGTGTTAAACTCTGCACATTCAGTAGTGTAAACAAATATGTTGGGTTTATGGTTGGGGGAGGCTCTACGGCGAAGATAAATTCTATAGAGCAGACAGTTTATTTCATATCTCAAGGAATAAATTTTGTAGACGGGGCCATGCTTGAAATGCCTTAATAATTAATTTAGGAACGATGTCGCTGGATTCCCTTTGCTCTGTTGTCTGTGTTCGTACTGTTGTAGAGGGGGCGGGGTCAACCGTAGAATTGCCTTGTAAATACCAGCGGCGACATCCGTTTGAGATTTGGATCTTGTGGCTGGCTGATTAGCCCCACTTAGTGGAAGGGTATTAGGCCACTTGACGAAATTAAAGGGATTCCGTTGGTTGTGGCTAAGCCGTAGAAGGTGCTGGGCAGGAGTACTGGGCGGTAGAGGGTGCTGCGGGCTACTTGGGGGTTGTGAATTGAGCTGCAACGGACGACAGCTGTTAAGACGTGCAAATAAACAAAATTCTTACTACAATATAATCCGGAAGCATGGACATAATGACAAACAGGAGCAAAACCGTAACGTTACAGACGAGCACGGTGACGGAGACGGGACCAAAGACGGAGACGTAGTCTCAAAACTGAGACATAGACAAAGACAGCAAAAGAGATGGAGACAGTCGAAGCGACATGGACAGAGACGGACAAATAAATGTCGCGTTTTGTTCGGTTCTGTTGCTTTGTGCTCCGGCTTTTTTTTGTGTTGGGCTTTCGGTTTTGTTTTATTTTAGTTGGCATGGCCAAAAGGAAAAGGATTATAAAATACGGCCAAAACTGTGACTGTTGCCTGCGAAACTGTCTTCCCACTCTCACTGTCTCTCGCTCCCCCTCTCTCACTCTCTGTCTCTATCATGTCTTCTGTGTGTGTGTGCTGTGGCCCGTACCCAGCGGCATCGACGGCTTCATTTGGCGTGCATGGAAACCGTTTGTGTCCGCCTGGATGCGGGCCACGTTCGAAAATACCGCGTAATCCACATTCAGAGTCGTCTGGTTACTCAGTTTATAAAAGTTATATAAAACAAAGAAGAAATATACAGTCCTGAAATTGTCTTTAAAGATTAATTTCATAAATAAATATCAAAAGAAGATTGTATTAAAAAAATATTCTTAATCTATAATCGTGATAAACAAAATATCTTAGAATAAAACAAAATTATATTATAAATATATTTAAATTAATTATATATTATATTTAAATTAATTATATTTTAAATTACTGTATATCATATGATTTATAATTAAATTGCAATTAAAAAACTTGGTGGAATTTCAAGTTAACTACTTCATGAGTTATACCTCGTTATACAATATAGCATTTCAGGTGTACATATCTATATACCCAACTTATTTGTCCATATCCTGCATCGACTCATGCTCTCATTGCCAAAAAAAAAAAAAGAGAAAAAGAAAAAATGTTGGTACTTTAAATGACATTCCGCAGTAAATTTCACGTTTATAGCTGACACACAAGAATAAATATCGCGTTGGAATACCCTCAATCCATTCCCCAGGTCGTACCTCTCAAGGGACCCAAACGCGAAAACATCGAAATATTATAGGTATGAGTGCGCGTAGAGCACAATAAATATATATCTATATACATACACACACTTTGAAGAGGTAGAGAGTGAAACGAAGAGAGTGAGTGAGTGTCCTCTCCAAACAATAAAAAATTATAGCCAAAAAAAAAAAATCAAATGAAATATCCAGCCAAAAGATATGACTGTCTAGCTTATAGAGCTATTGTATTTGGCTCTGTACAGTAAGCACTATGACTTGGTGGACTTTGGTAGAACCCTTTAATCACTGGAGATCTGGAATATGGAAAACAAAATATATGCAACAGTAGGGATGATGCCCTAATATATTTTTGGAGCTGTATATTATGTTTAGTTATCGATTTCGTATAGTATATAAATGATATAAATCTGCGAAATATATAGCAGATTAGTGTACCATATTCCTCAAACAGTTTTTTATTCACCTATAAATTGTATGGTATAGCTCAGTGGCAACCAATCGAGTGTTGGGGGAAGGGTTTCAAAGAGTTCCATTCTACAATTTCATAACATGCAGCTTTACAGCTGTTCTCAGTGTTGGGTCTGAGTCTGAGACCCGGAGGGGAATTGTGTACGTTTGATGTGGCTCATTGGGGACTCATTGCAAGGGCCAAGCGCCTGTTAATAGGGCAACAATCAAGGTGGCGGGAAGCAGGGTGCTGAAGGGGTAACATTGAGTCGAAGCAACAGCAGCAGCCCACATATCAGCGGCACTTCATCTTGATTGACATGCGCATTCAGCGCGTTGACATAATGATGGACAGACTTGGTGGACTGCGATTGCGCAGGCGCACCGGCACAACAAGGTGCAATGTGAAACGTGCAACGTGCAACGTGCAACGTGCAGCATGCAGCATGCAGCATGCAACAACACAAAGCGTGACAACATTGCCGCTGGCGATGCGTTTGTGATGTGACCGCAAATCGAGATAGCAAACTCTGGAGCTGGACATGCGCCTGCAGCTCGGGACAGACAATCGATTCAGAGATTTAGGGCTACAGCGGAGGAAACATAGATA
>JBANCZ010001435.1:946-8446 GCA_037040025.1 Sphaerogastrella javana | reverse complement strand
ACAGCAACAGCAACAGCAGCACCAACAGCAGCAACAATTACAATAACAACAACTGCAGTAAAGGGTTGGCATTGCACTTTTTTAACCCCTTGCATTGAGCGAAGGCCCAGCCCCAGCCAACCGCTGATAGGCCCAGGACCAAACACAATAACCACACCATAGTCGCAATAACAGTCACAGTCACAGTCACAATCGCAGTCACAGTCATAGTTACAGTCACAGTCTTAGTCACAATCATAGTCACACTCCCAGTCATAATCGCACTCCCAGTCACAGTCTTAGTCACAGCAAAATCAAAATCACTTTTTGATTAACATTTGTCATGAAGTTTGCGATCTTAAAAGAACTTTTAAATATTTTTGAACCGATTTCATATTAAAGAATCTATCGAAAGGCCCAGACAGACCGTAAAAAAATCAACAATAAAACCACAAAATAAAATTGTATTGAAAAAACAAAAGCGAATGTAGAGATTGGATGGATGAGACATAGGGAGAATACAACAAAAAAAAAAACACCTAACTAAGGAGACTCGGAAAAAATATTATGAAAACATAGGCACGTTCATAGCTGGAATTTAATTTTGATAAAGGTACGAAATATTGACGATGTGATACGATACGATACATGCACAGCGTCCAGAACTTTTCCAGGAGTTGGAGCCTGAAGTTGTCTGTTCGCCAAAAAAAAAAAAAAAACAGCACAAATTGTATTTAAATTTCATTACAAATAAGCCGAATCGCCTATATGCTATAAAATATTTAAAAATCCATTTTATTAACATTATAAAGACATATATAACATATATATCAATAAATTAAAAATCAAAATAATACATCAATTATCTTATATATAATAAACAATATTATGACTATAGAATATCTTTTAAAATTTAAGTTATTTTAATAAAGTCAACATTTTTTGAGATAAATAATTTTGATTAGTTATAGCACACATTAATTAAGATTTAGTATAAACGATTAAGAGTATTTGTAGGCTAGCATAACCAGTGCTCCTATGCGGTGGTATTATTTGGTTTATTTCTACAGATCCATCGATGGAACAAAGAGACTTTTTTATGTTAACCAAATTTTTGTGCAACATTTTTTTTCCATATGGGAGGGATTTAAGGAGGAGCCACATATAAAGTACGAGCAAATACTGTAAATACATAGAGCCAAATAGAAAGATAGACGTAGAGAGAGAAAGAGAGGGAGAGAGAAATTGAGAGAGAGGGAGAGAAAGAGCAGAGAGGAAGAAGGAAGGGCTCACAGTGGGTGCCGGGTATCCAAAAGCCGTGGCCATTCGCGTTAGATGCTGCTATATTTTTTTGCATATGTGTGTGGGTGAGTGTGGGTGGGTGAGTATGGGTTGATTGAGTGTGGTTGGATGTGTGTGGGTGAATGTTTGTTTGTTTGGGTGGGTGTAATGTATGGCAAGTGGCTAGCAGTGGCTAAAGCTGAGTCTCTTGTATCGGCTATATATGTTTGTGGGTAAGTGTGTAAGTGTGTTTGGGTGTATGGGTGTATGGGTGTATGGGTGTATGGGTGTGAATGGGTGCGAGGGCGCCCAAGCTGTATATACATGCATCCGTAAATGTCAGACGACATCACGCTTCAGTGGACACAACGACGTCAACGACGACGACGACGACGATGATGAGAATGGCAATGGCATTAGCGTTGGCAACCGATGGAGGCGCCTCCTGTCCTGGAGCTGGTGCTTGTGCTCGTACTCAGTAACCGTGTCCATGTCCATGTCTTTGTGTCCACATACGTGCGCTGACCAAAGAAGCCTCCATCAGGCACACCTGCACCCATGCCAATACTCAACTGCCCGCAAAATATTGGCACAAGCATTAACCGAGAAGAGGAGTTACTGTGGCAGTTGACTGGCCGGCATGCGGCATGCGGCATGTGGCAAGTGGTATTTGGTATGCGGCAGGTGGAGCTGTACATGCCCTGATGGCACCCGCTACACTTTGAATTATTTGAAACAATATTCTAGCAACAACAGAAAAAAACTCGATACAATTTCAAACGACGAGGACGACGATGACTAAAAAATCAGAGCTGCCAAAGCCGGCATGGCCTCAGCTTTGGGGCCCAACTCTTGAGTCCCATGGCCAGAGCACTGAGCCGCAGAGCCGTGAGCCCCGAGTGCAGAGTATCGAGTGCCGGGTACCGTCTACTGAGTACCAAGAGCAGAGCTTGGTCCCAGCGTGTGTGAGTGTGTGTGGGTGCTGGGCCTGAGGCTGAAACTAGGGCCAGGGCCAGACAGGTGTTTGTCAGCCAGTCAAATCCATGGAGCGTCGATGTCTGTTGCCGGTGCTGTTGTTGCTCTTTTATCACCGAAAGTGGCCCCAGTCCTGCTTTTCCCTATGATCTGGAATATGGCTGTGTGGGTGTCCGTAATAACAAAAGCAATAACAACAAGGCAGCCCGCACCAAAACTGTTTCAAATGACGGGGCCAGGTCTTCGGCACAGCTCTTACTCTAATGTCATTGACCGCGTCCCAAGTCCAGCGATGTCTAGCTTAAAGC
Source organism: Sphaerogastrella javana (assembly GCA_037040025.1). Classification (NCBI taxonomy): domain Eukaryota; kingdom Metazoa; phylum Arthropoda; class Insecta; order Diptera; family Drosophilidae; genus Sphaerogastrella; species Sphaerogastrella javana. The sequence continues at coordinate 5,903 of JBANCZ010001435.1, read as the reverse complement.
GACGCCTTTACGTTGGGATCAAACGTTCCAATACGCTAAATCTTTTGTCATTTGCTATTGGAAAAATGAGGCGGTGCACACACTACTAGAACATTCTTGCAGTACAGTCTACAATCGATAGCATATAGCACTTCAATAGAGTTCCCCGTTTGATATATGAGTATATATATATCATTATTACTATCGATATGCTGCGCTAAGACGCAGCGTTGCATGGGACAGTGCAAAGAGTTGTCATCCTCTCCGGAATTAACAACAATATGTTAGCCGGAAGTTCTTGGAAAAGCCACAGATGTCAAGCTCAGGCTGAGCCGGAACCCACAGAGCCAACAAATCCAATACAGAGCCCCGCAGAGCCTCACCAACGACCAGAGAGTCTGAGATTGTGAGTCGTCTTGGCAACTCTGTCATTCAGTCAAGTGCACTTCTAATGGCCATTCATTTTTCTTAGGACGGCGTCAGATGGCGCAGCCGAAAAGCGCAAGTTGCACAATCAATTTGCAGCTTGGGCAAACAGGCGACAAAACTGACAGACAGCAAGTGAAAGAAAGACAGAGGCAGAGACAAAAAGGAAAGAGAGTGTGAGAGAGAGAGAGAGAGAGAGGCAGAGAGTGTGAGAGAGAGAGAGAGAGAGAGAGAGAGAGAGGCAGAGAGTGAGAGAGGGAGCGAAGACACTTGAGGGCATGGTTGAGCTGAAGTTTTGGATGCGGCCAACCAATGAAATGGCTCAATCAATTAGAAGCTGTCATAATGCGTCTTACATCTCCACTTGCAACTTGCAACTTGCCATGTTGCAAGTGGCACCAAAAACTTGAAAAAGAACTCGCAACTCGACACAAGTTCTGTTAAAAGCACAAGCAGCATTGTGAGGGCGTTGCATGAGGGGAAAGAGAGCACTGAATGCGAAGACGGTGCTGCTGCATGTGGATGCAACATCAATAAGCAACGAGGCGCACAACATGCGTGCCTCACTTTACTGCCTCGTATCTTATGTGAGGAAATTTATGCTTAATTAAAAGCGACACAGCACCACTCACTGCAAATAACACACACACACACACACACACACACACACACACACAGCAAAAGAGCCAAAGATTGAATGAAAGAGTAAGATAGAAAGATAGAGGGAGCGGGTGCTTCTGGGGGCAACAACGCACAACGCGTTTTGTTGCCTCACACAGATAAGCGAGAACTAAAATGTATAAACTGACCCGAAGATTCCTTCACTTCGCTGACTATTAATGCGATATTGAAACGCACACCTTAGCGATGGCCGAAAGCAGCGATATATATCGATTAAAGGCTATACATTTTCTGTTCGATAAACGCGAATTATGACGTTGTATATCGATTGTCCATGTGTTGAAAAGCCAGTAGCACATCATAAAATATCGCCAAATTCTTTTATTAAACGGTAAGACTCTGTGGTAATCGTTATTGTAGCTATCGATTTAAGGCTATATATTTGTTGTGCGATAAACACAATTTATATCGTTGGATGTGGTTGGTCAGAGATTTAAAAAGGCAGCATAAAATATGACCAAGCTGAAATACGTCAAGTTTATTCATTTTTTGAGTTATCGATATAAAATAATATAAATATTATTTATATAAATCGTAAGACTATATGGTAATTGTAATTGTGGATAGTTGTAGACTAATACATCCACTATGACTGCTTCAATTTCCCATGATGCCTAATGACTTTATTTAATTAATACCATTCGATGCAGTTTGTCAGCTCGATATTTGTGGATTTCTTTTTCAGGCATTCTGCATCCTTAGCAACTGGACAACTGTGTGCAGCCGTTGCCCGAAGCAAGCATCATCTTCTGTCTACAGTCTACAGTCTTCAGTCTCAGTCAGTGGACAGTCTTTAGTTTGTATTCATTTTATTTTTGGTCTTGACTTGAGTTGACTCGAGCTGAGGCTCTAATTCAATTAGGTACCCCGCTGCACGCATGTTGGGGCTTGCCACACGATGGATGGAACGTCTTGGTCGTCTCTCCATCTGTCCGGCTATCCGCGAGAGAGAAAGGTTGCACGTTGGCAGCGTTTGGCACTCATTAGTCTCCCACAACGTGAATTAAGATAATCTGTAGCGCGACGACAATGTCTGCTAACTGCGACTCCAACTGCAGCAACAGCAACAGCAACAGCAACTGCAACTGCGAGTTGCACTTGGAGCTGATGCTGATGCTGAAGTTGAAGTTGAAGTTGAAGCTGCAGTTGGACATGGACTTGGCCTACGTCGTCTTCCTGTTTGGGGAGAATTGGAAATTGGAACTGCGACTTGGGCGCTTGTTGTGCAAATGAATTGTTTCTGATTTCGTTTGAACGATTAGCGCCATGTGCACGCCTCTCCTCTCTTACCCTCCCTGTCTCTCTCTCCCTCTCTCTCTCTCTCTCTCTTTTACCCTCAACCTCTCGGAATATCTGCTTCTCTGTCTGGCAAATGCAAATGGCTGCTGGCATGCTTAGCAATTAGTCTAATTGCACGAGTTGCCCAGTTGCCCGGTTGCCCAGTTGTTGCCTTTCAGTTGAGCTTAGGCCTGCATCCGGCATTCGGCACCCTGCAAAACTGCATGTGCCCATGTGCCACACACAGTGTCGATGCCGCCTCCCTCATCAGCCTACTCAACCTCCACATATACAACCAACTGCCTCCCCCTTAATCCCACATCGCAGTAAATGCACATTGCGCATACGCACTAGGCATACATCGAGCCTATAGCTGCAATGTGTGCCTGCAGATTGGTCAGCCGGAGCTGCAACAACAATATGCACAACACTTGTCTGTCTGTCATTCTCTATCACACACACTCTCTCTCTCTCTCTCTCTCTTCCTGTCTCCCTACCTCTCTCACTCTATTCCTGTCTCTCTTTCTAACTCTCGCTCTCTTTCTGCGTCACACCTTTCACCTGCTGCACCCTGCGATATGCGTGTGCTTCATCGATGACCTGTGACATGTGTTTAGGGTTGACTCGACTACGGCTCACACACTCATACAATGAATCAACAAAATTTATATTTCTTCTATCATTTACCACTTTAATATTTATTAATAATATAACTACCGCAAAGTTTACAGATGCAAACTCAAGAGATAAAATCAAAATTGAAAGCGAAGCCGTAACCTAAACCGATATTTCTATCAATCATCTAAACCGATCCCGGGATGTTATTTTGTTTCCGTTTCATTCCCTGAAAAAATTTAGTTTTTCATATTTTAATATAAAATAACCATATATTTATGATAAGTCAGCCATACCTATATTTTATACCATATAAATGGGGTTTTAATGGGTTTTCCAATAATTATGAAAAAAAGGTACGCCGTTTAAAAAGGAGAATAATGACCATAAGAATATTACCATATCATGCTTTAAATGTGACATATATATTTTATATTATAAAAAGACCGAAGGCAAGTGATGCCAACTAGAATGTATATTTGTTGTTTAAAGCCAAATGATAATAATAATATATTCATATATGTATGAATAAAAGACATTTTCTTGTAAATTTAATAATTTATAAACTTAATAATTTATTAGAAAACTTATTGTTTTCAACAGGGTATTTATTAGTCCATACGTTCGTTTTTCCCACACGATATGTTTATCAAACGCAGAGCAACGGCAGCAACATACAAACAGTTGTCCAGGCATCAAACAGCAGCAGCAACAGCAACAACAGCAACAACAGCAACAACAGCAACAACAGCAACAACAGCAAGAACAGCAAGAACAGCAACAACAGCAACAGCAACAACCACAACAGCAGCGGCAACAACAGCAACACAACAACTGCACCGTTGCACGTATGTCTGTCTGTCTGTATGAATGAGTGTGTGTGAGTGTGTGTGTCTATGCGTCTCCTTTGACCAACCAGAAAAAGCAGCATGAGCTGCCACCAACACCAGCTCTATCCTCGTTGCTGGCACAGCCCCCGCCTCTGCCTCTGTCTCTGCCTCTGCCTCTACCTCAGCCTCTGCCTCAGCCTAAGCCTCAGTCTTCAGTCTCAGTCTCAGAGTCAGTCGCTGCTGCTGTCGCTGCCTCTGCTAGATGATTAATCGAATTAGTTTTTCTTTTTGTTTTCTTTTGCACTTTCATTTTGCACTCCTTTCATTTACATTTTCTTTTGCACTTGGCCACGTTGTGTGTGTTCGTATGTGTGTGTGTGTGTGTGTGTGAGTGTATGCTATGTAGTTTGTTGCATATTGCTGTGCACACACACACACACACACACACAGACAGACAGACAGAGCGACATGCAGTGATGTGGAGTGGCAGCTGACCAACTGCGTCCGTGCTGAATTTTTTTTTCATTTTTTATTTTTTGGCAATGCTCAAACCAAATACCATCACCACCCAACAGTCGAACAGTCGAACAGTCCAACCACCCAACCACCCAACCACTCCCCTTACGCCCACCTGCGTTAGAGCCTGGCCAAACGTCGTTAGCATGCAAAGGGCGCAATGCAAAAAAGCAAAAGCAAAGAAGCAGCCGCAGTCAAAAAATGAGAGAGAGAAGAAAACAAAATAAAAAAAGGATCAGCAAAATGAAAAGGAGCCAAAAAAAATGTTCACATTTCGTCTGATGAAATGAAGGCCTCGTCCTGATGCCAGCAAAAGGATGCCAGCACACAAGGACAGAGGCATGGGCGGAGGCTGGGACAGGGACAGGGGCAGGAGCATGGGTAGGAGCAGGGGCAGGAGAAGGGGTAGGAGCAGGGGTAGGGGTAGTGGCAGGGCATATCTGAAAATTGAGGCGAATTGTGTATGGGCGTAAGGCTAGAGGGCAGCAGATAACTGTATCTGTCTCTCACTCTTTGTGTGTGTGTGTGTGTGTGTGTGTGTGTGTGTGTGTGTGTGTGTGTGTGTGTGCCATCCCCGCACCTTGCATGGGTGGCTCTCGGGCCCTTTTTTTTTTCCTTCCTTTTCTCTTCTG